>CAIGQV010000785.1:1084104-1099955 GCA_903798115.1 Danio jaintianensis | reverse complement strand
AATCGTGTGCAAAAAGAAAACCCCAATGCTTACTTAATAGGTAGGTTTCGGTAGGAAGTACATCAACGTACTGAAATAAAAGTCTCTGCATCTTCTGGTTCACTTTAATAACTCTCCCCCTCCACTTATTTTTGACTTCAAATCCTCTAACTTTTCCTTACATGTCTTCCTGGCTTTCTTCACCTCCACTTCTTATCATTACATTTAATTAAACTATTAACTTGCTTTATACTTGCTTAACTATATTAGGCAATAATAAAGACAATTCTTTAGACAGCAGCATGCATACACATATACACATGCATACACATATTAGTTGTCTGTTTTTGCTACCTCATTCTGTGAAGAATCTAAGTTGACTGTCTAAGTCTGTCACTGTGGTCTTTCAGTAATCAATCTCACACTCTCCACTCCTCCATGACTACCACTGCATCTGCTCAGGATACAGGCCAGAACCAAGATTATGGAAACCTTATAATAAGGAGAAACAGACTAAAATAAGCATAGATGACATTCAAAATATAATGTCTTTTTGGGATATGTTCCCAGCTCCGGTTGCCCTAATGAAGCCTAACAATCCTTTAGAGGATTTGGATTTTAAAAGCTATGCATTTGTGTTTTATGTGTATGCTAATGCAAAGAGATGTGTCTTTAGTCTAGTTTTAAACTGACAGTGTGTCTGCCTCCCGAACTGTGCTAGGAAGGCTGTTCCAGAGTTTAGGCGCCAGATATGACAGGGATCTACTGCCTACAGTCGATTTTGATATTCTAGGTATAATCAATTGTCCAGAATTATTTGGGTTTTGTAGGTAGTCAATAAGAATTTAAAATTTATACGATATTTAAAAGGGAGCCAATGCAATGATCAAAGAACCGGAATAATATGATCATTTCTTAGTTCTAGAAAGCACTAGTAGCTGCATTTTAAACCAGCTGAAGTATGTTAATTAGGCCTACAGGGCAACTACCAAGTAATGCATTACAGTAGTCTAACCAAGAGGTCATGAAAGCATGAATAAGCTTTTCTGCATTAGGCAGAATTATTTCCGCTGCAGTGTCAAGCTCTTTTAGGCCGTCTGGAATGCTACAGAAAGATCAGGTAGGTTACTGACAAAGTAATCTTTAGTGCTAGAGGTGATCGTTCTACCATGTAGATAAATAGAAGCTAGTTTTGTAGACCTATCAATGCACAATATGCAAGAGATTAAATAGGGATCTGAAATGTCATCACTCTGCTGCACGACTTCAACATTATCAATATTGATACAATGTGATAATATTAGGTCTAAAGTATAATTTTGCAGATGAGTAGGTCCTGTGTCAGGGATGTGGGTTATGGAAAGGAGTAAGAACTCAAGTGCAAGAAAATTATGGGTTTATTAATAAAACAAAAACCACCCCGAGGGGGGAAAACATACCTAAAAGACAAAAAAACAGGCTGGGCTGGCAGGGAAGTTCAGGACAAGACACGGCAGGAACATGAAGTACGAAATATGACGAACTGGCACAGGACAGCAGACAAGAGGAAGCTATAAACAAGAGCAAATTGACAAACAAACAGGTGAACATAATAAACTAATAATGGGTTAACAAGGAGGGTGGGACTAGACAATAGACCAGAGAGCACATGACACAAAGAGACAACACAAGCCATGTGCTCACGAGAAAACAGGACTAGAACACACAGCCAACGAGAGAACCTGGAGTCGGTTTAGTCTGTCTGCTCCCTGATGGTGTGTGTAATCAGTGTAAATTATCTGCAGCTGTCTGTGTGTCCATATTGGTATCAGCTTTAGTGTGTAATCAGTTTTCCTAATAGATAAATCGAATATACAGTTGGGCTAATAGAAAATAAAAATAGATAGTTATCAAATAGATAAAAAGACAGACTTTTCATGTGTTGTTGTTCATTCTTGTCTATTTGATGACTAGACTATTTTTGGACTTACTTAATACCCCTTTTAGATTTTCAATGACAACCCAAATTTAGCCCCGTGGGTGACATCAAAAAAGACTAAATGGCCCTTCATAATCTTATTTTAATGAATTTGTGTCATGGTCCTCAAATCAACCCTCACTATCATGCTGCACATAATTATAGTGTTATATCGTTTCCTTCCTTGAAACTCAGATTATTTTGAACTCTTCATCTTCCTTCCTCCGCACCACCCACCTTATTTTCTCCTATCTGCATTGCTGCCTGCCTTCTATAGGCTATACAACCAAACCGTCCAGCCCTCAGCATCACCGTCAAATATTTGTTTATCCTGCTATGCAAGTATTTCAACAATCTTATCTTGTGCAGAACAAAACAAAACTCAAATTGGTTTGGAACAATTAAATGGTGAGTAAAAAATGACAGAATAAAAAATTTCTTTAGTGAAAATCACCAAAAATATTATTACAAGATTAGTTTCAAGTTGACAAAACCAAACCAGAGCATGGTACCATGACCCTGATCAACTTTCTCTGTTAACTAGGCTTTGATGTGAGCATGTGCACATGAAGGCAGGACATCTGTAGCAAACAGCCACATTGCATGCCTTGAAACAAAGATACTGTGATTGACATCTTGCGAGAGAATAAGCACAATTTACAGGGAAACAAAATGCGTAGAATTTAAAAACATTCATACAGAAAGATGAAAAGAAGTATCCATGAAAGACGAGAGCTAAAGGAAAACAGCTTGCTCAATTAGTGTAAGTGAAGATGTCAAGTTTGTATAATTGATAATGTGTATTGTATAGGTATACAGAGAAATAAAAACCTAAGCTCATATGAAATGTTTTTTCTCCTGATTAAAAAAAATTAAGCTTCAAATTGCAGCTATATATTAAATGTGTGTATATACAAATTTAAATTGTAAATTTATATAGAATTTAACTTGTTGGTTATTAAACTAAAATTGCTTGTCAGATGGATTACAGATATAAAAATGATAAATAAATTATCTAAAATAATTACAATGAATAATATTCATTAAAATCAGAAGATTTTATCTTCAAAAAGTGTTTTACTGTATAGTGACCTTTAATTTGAAGCAAGTGAAATGGGAAGAGTGGCTTTATTGCAACAGAGATCTGTCACATTGCTCACAGTTGGTCATAAGGGTCTGACATTCTTAAAATACATTACACATCTAGGGTGTTTAGGTGAAACAATGTCTGACAACAGCTATCACCCAGTTGTAATTCACATTTGAAGCATCACATCAGTGATTAGATGCAAAAAAAAATACAAAAAAAATTGTCATGTATCACTTTACTGTTTGTTTATACCAAGAGTTATAGCTTCTATCTGAGTCTGAAGACCTGGCCCTACAGGAAGAAGTTTCCCCGGTGTTCCTCTGAAGCCCTTCCATATTCCATTTTCAGAACAATTCCCTTTACCTAATTGACGTCAAAGGGACATCCACTGTAGATCTACAACAGATGTATACAGTGTTGTGATGTTACAGGTGACCCAAAACTTTATGCTGCACTTGACATGTTTGTTGGGCATGTATTGGTGGAATCCAGCAGTTGCTCATCCACACAGAGATACTGGCCTGGGTTTAACAGCAGGCAGAGTGGATCTGTATATTTCATCCAGACTGAAAAAAGCAAATAGAGAGATTCAAATAAATCTAGTACTATTATTGAAGCAGATCAAGCCATTTGATGGCTTTAAGACTAGGTTTTGATAGACCAAAAAATATAAACAACACTTTTCATTACTTCTATTCTGTAAGTTTAACCCTTTATTGGGGGAGGAACTATTCATTAATTAATTTTCATTAATTAGTTTTTCGCCACAGCAGAATGAACCACCAACTTATCCAGCATATGTTTTACACAGCGGATGCCCTTCCAGCTGCAACCCAGTACTGGGAAACATCCACACAGAAATGCCAACTGACGCAGCTGGGACTCAAACCAGCAACCATCTTGCTGGGAGGCGACAGTGCTAACCACTGAGTCACCGTGTCGCCACGGGTGGGGAACCATATGGTATTACAACACTTCATGTTTTTTTTTTTAAGTAACTAACTTAAGGAAATCTTTTCCACAAAATGTAATTGATTTATTTTTAATTGAGTTATTTCAACTTATTTTAGACAAATAGAACCCATTGTGTCAAATTATTTTCATTTGAATTACCTTGTTAATTTAACTTGTCAGAGTTTACTCTTGTGGAGCCAGTAAATTTCAATCTTTTCTTTTGGAAAACTAGAATGTTCTGTTACTTATTGCAGTTCAAACTGCAAGTGCTTTAATAATTCCTACAGTTGACTGAAACTGATCTCAGAACTGGCATTGGCAGAGTTGTGGCCCACTGAGTGAAGTAACAAACAATATTGTTGTTAATAAAACTGTCAAAACAAGCATGACTTGACATATTCACATAATAGCCTTGACTGAGACCTAGATTCGTCCCCAGGACCGAGTCACTTCAGCTGCTCTCTCTATAAACATTGCATTCACCCACACTCCCCAACTGCTCGGAAGGGGTGGAAGGCCTGGCTTTCTCATTTCTAACAATTGGAAACAATCAAACTATGCCAACTTTACCAATAACTTCACTTTTGATTACCATGCAGTCTCTATCACTGCTCTGGCTAAATTTCACATTCTGGTCATTTACCGTCCTCCTGTTCTGTTGGGCATTTACTGAGAAATTGAATGAGCTGCTCTCCTTGTTCCCTGAGGATGACAGCCCGCTTGTAGTATTAGGTGACTTCAACATTCATTTGGACAAACCTTTTGCTACAGATTTCCATTATCTCATTACAGCATTCCACCTCAACTGGACCACCACTCAACAGCTCAAAGATTGAAAGTTACAGACCGGTCTCTCACCTTCCTTTTATTGGCAAAAAACTGGAACACACTTTTTTAACACACAATAACCTTTTTTTTAACACACAATAACCTGCTGGATGCAAACCAATCAGGCTGCAAATATGGACATTACACTGAGACTGCACTACTCACGCTGAAGACCTGCGGATTGCCAAAGCAGGTTCTAAATCATCTATTCTGATTTTATTGAACCTGTCTGCTGCTTTTAATATGGTGAGAAGTCAGATTCCACTGTCCACCATCACCTCATTGGGTACCACTGGAACCCCACTCTGCTGGTTGCTTACCTCACCGGCAGAGAGGGGAAGTATCCAAAGATCATCAGGTCACTGGGGTATTTCAGGGATCTGTTCTTGGTCCCCTTCTATTTTCTATTTACACAACATCACTGGGAACAATCATCCAATCACATAGTTTCTCTCATCATTGTTATGCCAATGACACATAGCTCTATCTTTAATTTTATCCAGATTACCAAACATAGTAGATCTCACAATGCCTGGAGGATATCTCGGCTTGGATGACAGACCATCACCTACAGCTTAATCTGGCTTAATCTGCCATGCAGTTTTGCACTTTTCAACATCAAAAAATAAAACCCTTCCAAACAGATCGCACTGCACAACCTTTAGTCAAACTCTAGTCATTTCAAGGCTGGACTACTGCAATGCTCTTCTAGCTGGACTCCAGTATTGCACCCTTATACATCTACAGATGATGCAGAATGCTGCAGCTTGTCTGGTGAGCCTATGAGAGCTCATGTAACACCTCTCTCTGCATTGGTTACCGGTCGAAGCTTGTTTCAAGTCGAAATCATTGATGCATGCTTACAGAACAGCCACTGACCTTGAACCCTCTTACCTCCACCTGCTCCTTAAGGTCTACATCCTCTCCAGGAGTCTCTGGTCAGTAAGTAAGCACCGGCTTGCGACTATAAATCACTTTCCAAAACCTTTTCATTCAATGTAACAGGCTGGTGGAATGATCTTCCCATTCCCACACAGACTGCTGATTTACTATTCAAACTAAAACTAAAAACCTATCTCTTCCACGATCAGCTGAACCCCTGTGTACAAAACCAGGACCCCCTCTTCTCTCCCTCCACCACACAACACAACAACCTCAAAACATTATGCAATTCTGAGTGTGCCTCACAGAGGTGAGGAGTGTGCTTGACAAACCACCTGCAGAAAACACACATTTCATTTCTCTGACACTTTAACCGACACCTGCACCACATTCGCACTAGACACTTTCTTACAATCATCCCATATCTCTAAAAAAAACTCTGTGCATTTATGAAGTGTGCTTCACACAGATGAGTGGGCTTGACAAACTTTATGTAAAATTTAAAAAAATTCTTTCGATGTGTTTTTGGGATATTTATGTGGGAGACGCCAGGTTCTTTTCCAATCAATATCTTGTATTAACGCAAACCGATAGGAGTTCCCTCTTGGAGCAATTAGATTTATTTGTTGAAGAATTCAAAGAGTATGTTTATTGTTGCAATTCTCATGTATTCCTTCTAATAATTATTTTATTTATATATAAAAAGATTATTTTTTGTTACATATATCAATTCTTCTAAAATAGCTTTTACAATAGTATTACATTGTTTTATGAGGATAGGGAACTGATTAGCAAGTTAGCAAGCTATACCCATGTCATCAAATAAAGAACATAAAGAAAAATAGAGATTTATTTTAAATTGTAGTGTCCATATTATTCCACTATAAAAGTGGGAGTAACATAGTCCTAAAGCCAATAAAGCTTATTAGCTGATTTTACAGCGCCATTGATGCGATCCAAGACCTGTGAAGAGATGATCCAAGGTATGCATAATCATGGACCAGGTCGTATCCCGAGCTGATGCTGTGGTCGTCATGGAGTGTATGAGACTGTTTCCTGAATGACCACCGTGAGAAACGAGTCCCCACATTGATCCTGCGGGCCAACCTGACTGCCCGTCGGTGCCCTACTCACACCAGCAGCTTCTCCACGATAGATGTCCAGCTTTTTCAGCCTCCAGCGCCTAGACTGCAGCTCTGAACAGGAAGTTTGGCCAGATGAAAAATGGTTGTGCCCAACAGAGCCTAGTTTCTCTCGAGGTTTTTTTTCCCTTCACTTCGTCAATTGGTGAATTTTTTATTTATTTATTTTTCTCGCCACTGTCTCAGCTGGCTTGCTCGGATCGGGACATGTGGAGCTGTGCTTCGGTGGATTTGCTCTATAGTATTTGAACTTTCAGCAATGAAATATAAACCACACTGAACTAAACTACACTGAACTTCAACTCTGTAATCTGGACTTTACTAGAACTATGTTAAGCTGCTTTTACACAATCTATATTGTGAAAAGCGCTATATAAATAAACATGAATTGAGTTGAATAAACTCATTCAGAGGACACTCCCTTAATATTGGAAATAATCATATTATTTGCAGTTTGTACATGTTAAAATATTGTTAATTGTTTTAAAATGAGTTTTCATATTTCTAAATTTTCCTGTAATGCGAATAAGGGAAAAACAGACAATGGCCGAGTAGACTACAGCTAAATTTGAATCATTCATTCATTCATTTTCTTTTCGGCTTAGTCCCTTTATTAATCTGGGGTCGCCACAGCGGAATGAACCGCCGACTTATATGTTTCCATGCACACTCATTCACATACATACACTACGGACAATTTAGCCTTCCCAATTCACCTATACCACATGTCTTTGGACTTGTGGGGGAAACCGGAGCACCCGGAGGAAACTCACGCAAACAAGGGGAAACATGCAAACTCCACACAGAAATGCCAATTGACCCAGCCGAGGCTCGAACCAGCGACCTTCTTGCTGTGAGGTTTGCTGATCGTGCTACCCACTGCGCCACCGTGCTGCCCCTAAATTTGAATCAGTTAAATTTTAATAATTATATTTATCTAGGATAATACAAAAGAACTGATATTCTATGCATGATATTCAGTATATGCACATTGTCCGAGCTATACAAAACATAGGATTCTTAACTGCAAATATAAATACTCATAAGGTTCCCCCAGGTTCTGTCATTATTCACTTTCATTTATACAGTATTGTTTCAAACTCATATGCTATTGTTTATATCAAAATACAAAAACTCTGAATTTCCATGTAGTATTTTTAACAAAACAGCAGCATGATAAACTAAATGGAATCCACTGTAATCTGTATACTGTAAACAGTATGCTGATTACAGTAAAAAATTCTCCTGTCATTACATGGAGATCCATCAAACGACTCTGGTCTGGATCCAGTGGCAACACCAGTTAAAATATACAATTAAAAAAAAAACAATAATCAAAACTTTACTCTGTTAAATATTTTATAACATTACATATTCAGTTCAATTCATCTCTATTTCTATAGCACTTTTACAATGTAGATTGTGTCAAAGCAGCTTAACATAAAAGATTATAGTAAACTGAAACAGTGTCAGTCCAGTTTTCAGAGTTTAAGTTCAGTTTAGTTCAGTTCAGTGTGGTTTATTTTTCACTGCTGTGAGGCCAAACACTGAAGAGCAAATTCATCGATGTGCAGCTCCACAAGTCCTGAACCATGCAAGCCAGTGGCGACAGCGGCGTGGAACAAACTTTACCAATTGGCGAAAATGAAGGAAAAAAAACCTCGAGAGAAACCAGGCTCAGTTGGGCACGACCATTTCTCCTATGGTCAAATGTCTTGTGCAGAGCTGCAGTCTAGGCCCCAGAGGCTGGAGAACGTTGGACGTCCATCGTGGAGAAGCTGCAGGTGGGAGAGGTCACCGGCTGGTGTACAGGCTGGCCCTTAAGGATCAATGCGAAGACTCGTCTGTCACATTCCGTACTATAGAGTCGCCAATTACTAGGGTACTTTCATCAGGTTTCTCAGTGGGTGTATCACTGAGGGGGCTAAACCTGTTTGATGTTGGAACGGACATACGGTGTTTTCTCCCATCTCTAGATTCTCTCACAGTGACCCAGCCGTCTCTCTGCGAAGAAGCAAAAACCGAAGCCGAACAATGTGAATGGCATGCTAGGCTAGTCACATCCAAATCCTTATCTAGAGACCTAGCACTCTTACTATCCTCGATTAAAGTTTGGATGTGTGTCTCTAATTCTGAGATCTTCTCTGTCAGCCTGACTATTTCCCTACATTTATCACCTGTAAATCCCTCCTTGCTGACAGAGAGAGATACACTAATCATGTGGCAGGAAATGCATGTGACAAGAACAGGAAAAGCAATTTTTTACTCACCTTGAGTTGAAGTAAATTCTGACTTACCACAGCAGTATATTGAGTTAAAGGGAGCTGAAGAGTGTGTATGAAATAAGAAATAGGCAATGAAGAGAGACAGAGAGAGAGAGAGCAGAGCACCCGCACAAAACGATTTACTATGTAATATAAAGGGTGTAATTAGGCGGAATATGTAAATATGTAAAAAAAAAAAAATGTAGTAAATATGAACTTATTTTCTTTTGTATCCCACTGAATATAACTATACAATGGTGAAAAGTTTTTGCATTTATTTACATCTCATAGTATTGGCCTTTGAATGTAGTACACATGGGCTGCATTGCAGTGTGGTTGAGGATGACTCATAGCGTGAAAAAGTCTGTTGCACAAATGCACCACATATTTACTTGGAATTGAAGAATTGTTATGTTGTCCAAATTTAGGCATGTTGGAAAATTAAATCATTCACTGAACATCAGTGCAGTGGGTGAAAAAACTATTTTAAGGTTTCTTGTACTTCAGTGCTATGTTAACGTGTATGATTAATGATTACAAATAGTCTCACTGTTTCCTTATTCTATTTAAGGGGAAATGCCATACCCCTGCCATACTGAAACTTGTCCAAAAATAGCTTGAGACCATAGATGTAGGTTTTTTGCACTTTCCACCAGCTCGCAAATATTTATCATTTTGTAACCATATAATACGATAAGGCGGTGCGGTGGCGCAGTGGGTAGCGCTGTCGCCTCACAGCAAGAAGGTCGCTGGTTCGAGCCTCAGCTGGGTCAGTTGGCATTTCTGTGTGGAGTTTGCATGTTCTCCCCATGTTCTCTCCAGGTGCTCCGGTTTCCCCCACATGTCCAAAGACATGCGCTATAGGTGAATTGGGTACGCTAAATTGTCCATAGTGTATGTGTGTGAATAGGAGTGTATGGGTGTTTCCCAGTGAAGGGTAGCGGCTGGATTAAAAAGTTTGGTGTATCAGCAGATAAACATCATGAATAAAATTTCTTAGAAATATATTTTACCTATAGTATGTGCCCTACAGTACATTTCTGTCATCTTTGTTTATGTATTCTGAGACATTTCTGTCTCCGTTGAAAGTCTGTTCTCCCAAAACTTCATATACAGAGATTAAATAAAACCATATGAATTGAGCAGTTTAATCCAAGTTTTCTGAAGAGACATGTTTAAGTTAAATAGTAAACAAAGTTACTTTACAGCACTCAAAATTAGAAGCTCAAGCGTGCTTGTTTGATGCATGAGGACCAATTTGAGCTTTAGTGAAAACAAGTTTGTTCTCACACCTCATTGATCAATGTATATCTGTCAATAAAACCCCAAATTAAATGTATTTTTTTTTAAAGCAACTATGTCTCTTTGAAACACGTGAATTAAATTGATCATAAAATGCTAATTGCTTTTTAAAACTTCTTTAAGAACATTCCTCAGCATCAGACTTTTGGTTGAATTGAGTTAAAGTGGAAAGAAAGTGGACTCGTGTTTGTTTCTCTGGTGTGTTAAAGTTCAGAAAGTCTATGTCACATCAACCATAGGAAACTCTGACAACAAACTGCCGGCCTTTACATTAGAGAGCAACCTTATTTACAGAGATACACTCAAAAAACGACTTTTGCTGCTTGTTCAAACTACTTAATTAAAGTGAATTGAAACAACATTTTATTTGTTTTATGCTCAATCCACTTAAATTTGTAAAAGTTATTAAGTTACATAATCGATTTGTGTAGGGACAACACAAAGGAATTGTGTGAAACCCAGCATTTTTTTACAGTTTATAGTTCACCCAAATCTGAACATTCTGTCTTCATTTACTCACTTTACTTGTTCCAAACCTCTATGAGTGTCACGGTCAGCTCACTCACAAAGGCACAGGATAACAGGAATATCAAAAACACGTAGATTTATTTACAAGACACTCACTGGAGACACTGGGACAGACAATACAATACCGGACAATGAAGGAAACAAACTAAGGGTATATATACACACATGGGCTAATGGGACACAGGAGGGGAACAGGTGAAACTAATGAACATTAGGAAACGGCGGGAAACAGAACAAAGGAGCACATGATCACAACACAGACACCTGACATTACCCATCAACCCCCCCCCCCCCCTTTGAAGACCTTCAACACAACATAATATAAGGGAGAGGGGCCAGGGAGGAGTCTTAGGAGGGAGGAACCAGGAAGGGAGCTGGAGCAGGAAGACCCAGGACACAGCCAGAAGGATGGCCCAGGGCGGAGTCGAGGAAGGGAGGGGCCATGGAGGAGGAGTGGCTGCCGACTCCAGGGGGCCGACTGAGGGAGACGCCGCTGATGGCGGTGGAGCCCAAGGAGGAGACGGAGAGCCGTAGGGTGAAGGTGACGCCGAGGTCCCGGAGGGCCGGGGTGGAGCAGACGGCTCACCCGAGCGAGGCGTGGGGACGGCGGGGGTCCGGAACCCCACGGCGGAGCCAGAGCGACAGAGGACCAAGGCGTAGCTGGAGGGAAGGAGGAGCTCAACGCAGTTGGCAGGAAAGAGCGACGAGGAGAGCCAGAGGAGTGGAGTCCAGAGGTGTAGGAAGGGCGACGACTGACCAAGGCGGAGCCGGAGGGACGAGGGAGCCTGGCGGAGCTGGTGGACTGATGGTCCACAGCGGAGATGAGGGAGGAGTGAGCCAACGTGGAGCCCAAGGGTCGAAGGGCCGAGGTGGAGTCCGTAGCTCGGAGGCTGGAGGAGCTGACGCTGGGTGACACCCTCCAGAGGGCGATGCTGGCAGACAGCACCTCAAAGCTCTGGAGCCTGAGGGCGAGCTGGGGGGTTGGCTGACTGCAGCAGCGCTGGAGCTGGTTGACTGGCTGCAGTCATTGGTGTAAGTAGAGGTGGAGAGGGTGGGAAGTCACTCACGACTCTGGAGCTTGGGGCAGGAACTAAAAAAAACTGTGTGGAAACAGTTGACGCGGAGATACATCTTTGCTGTATGGAAACAGCGGTAGGGGCTTGACTTTGGTCCAGAAGTCGGTGAGCAACTTCCCAGTGTCCAGCGGTTGCTCATCTGCAGAGGGGGGTGGGCGGGATTCTCGCATGATCCGCCGATGTCCGCCAGGACTCCCCCTTTCGGCGATGTTGCCGGCTCACGCACCTGGTCAGACGGTCTGTTGAGCTCCTCCTCCGTGGTGTAACTCCGCTCTGTCGCTCTAGATCGCGATGGCTCGTACACCGCAGGTGGCTCTCCGTCTGCAGTGGGCTCTGGCAAGCGCTCCCTGCAGGTGAGTGGTGTTTGGCTGGTCACTGGGCCGGGAGTGGCGCTGGCGAGCTCTTCCTCCACACAGACGGAGAATGTTGCTCCATTCGTCGCCACTCCACATAAACGGCGATATTGCCCCGAGGACCATCTTCGGACGACCGTGCTCTGCAAGCACGTCGTCCGGATAGCTGGTGATATTCGCTACAAACAAGTACCGTCTTATATGGTCCTCGAGGCTGCTTTCCCCCTGCTCCAGCAGGAACTCTCAAATCTGCGAACATTTAGATTCTGAAATTAAGTTTATGGTGTGTTCTTAGATGCATGAATTTTATTTAGTGGAGGTTGAACAAAAAATGTCTTACTGGTGTATTCTCAACATCAGTTTCATCGGAATCTTTGTATCTTGATGGTGCAACCGAGGCCCTTTTCTTTGAAAGTGGCTTGTTCCTTTCATTAGACTCCAACCCCAGAAGTTCACTAATCTTAGCACTGGTATTAAAACGATTGTCTGAAAAGTAGTTCATATCGAGGAGGGATCAGAGTAAATGCATAGTTTACCCCAAAATGGAAAATTTACGCACTCTTTACTCAAGTGGTTTCAAACATTGAGTTTCATTATTCTGTTGAATTAAAAAAAGGAAAGAAAAAGAAAAAGAAAATACCTTTAAATAATGTTGGAAACCTGTAACCCTTAGCTTCCATATTAAAACAAATATTATCAAAGTGAGTGGTTACAGATTTCTAACATTTTTCACAATGTCTTATTTTGTGTTAAACAAAAGAAAAACACTCAAAATAGGTAGGAAACAAGTAAATGGTGAGTAAATGATGACAATTTTCATTTTGGGTGAACTATCCCACCCAGCAAAAGGTCGTCGAAAAGACGAAAAAAAGACGACATTGTCAGACGTCCAAACAACGTGGAAAATTGGTTAAAAAGTGAAAGGTGAAAAGATGTCTTTATCATGTCGTCGAAAAGACGTCTTTAAAAAGACATAAATTTTAAGTCTAAATTTGGTTGTAAAGTTAAAGGTAAAAGACGACTTTTTCCAGGTCGTGAGAAAGAACTTTATAAAGCAATCTTCTAAATTCAATATTTCGTAAAAAAAATAAATAAATAAAAGTATTATATACTTTTATTAGCCTAATATTTTCTCTCAAAATAGGACAACAGACAAAAGTAACGACAAAACATTTATTGGTCAAATAAACATGAACATGAACAAAACTTGTCAAAAGAATCCGATCAGTTGATTTCAGTGCGTCTGCCACCACCATCCCTTTAAAGTAAGAATAGATGCATAGAATATTCCTGTGCATATTATTGTAATTACACAACTGTGATAATAACTTAAATTGAACATCTTATCATGTTATTTCAGACACATTGTAATAATGCAATAGATAGGTTACTTACTGCTCACAAATTTAACAGAGGCCATGTATACTGGCCAGCCATGTTTTCTGCCACTCCACCGGAGCTGTACAGTCGTGGCCAAAAGTTTTGAGAATGACATAAATATTGGAAATTGGAAAAGTTGCTGTTTAAGTTTTTATAATAGCAATTTGCATACACTTCAGAATGTTATGAAGAGTGATCAGATGAATTACATAGTCCTTCTTTGCCATGAAAATGAACTTAATCCTGAAAAAAAACTTTCCACTGCATTTCATTGCTTTCATTAAAGGACCTGCTGAGATCATTTCAGTAATCGTCTTGTTAACTCAGGTGAGAATGTTGACGAGCACAAGGCTGGAGATCATTATGTCAGGCTGATTGGGTTAGAATGGCAGACTTGACATGTTAAAAGGAAGGTGATGCTTGAAATCAATGTTTTTCCATTGTTAACGATGGTGACCTGCAAAGAAACACGTGCAGCCATCATTGCGTTGCATAAAAATGGCTTCACAGGCAAGGATATTGTGGCTACTAAGATTGCACCTAAATCAACCATAGATCTATCAAATCATTGTTTGGGGCATCTGGAAAAAGGCTTGTGCGGAGAATAAAAGGTGAGCGCTACCATCAGTTCTGTGTCATGCCAACAGTAAAGCATCCTAAGACCATTCATGTGTGGGGTTGCTTCTCATCCAAGGGAGTGGGCTCACTCACAATTCTGCCCAAAAACACAGCCATGAATAAAGAATGGTACCAAAACACCCTCCAACAGCAACTTCTTCCAACAACAGTTTCGTGAAGAACAATGCATTTTCCAGCACGATGGAGCACCGTGCCATAAGGCAAAAGTGATATCTAAGTGGCTCGGGGACCAAAACGTTGAAATTTTGGGTCCATGGCCTGGAAACTCCCCAGATCTTAATCCCATTGAGAACTTGTGGTCAATCCTCAAGAGGCAGGTGGACAAACAAAAACCCACTAATTCTGACAAACTCCAAGAAGTGATTATGAAAGAATGGGTTGCTATCAGTCAGGATTTGGCCCAGAAGTTGATTGAGAGCATGCCCAGTCGAATTGCAGAGGTCCTGAAAAAGAAGGGCCAACACTGCAAATACTGACTCTTTGCATAAATGTCATGTAATTTTCAATAAAAGCCTTTGAAACGTATGAAGTGCTTGTAATTATATTTCAGTACATCACAGAAACAACTGAAACAAAGATCGAAAAGCAGTTTAGCAGCAAACTTTGTGAAAACTAATATTTGTGTCATTCTCAAAACTTTTGGCCACGACTGTATAGTCAGTTTGAGGATATCTATCGTCATCCATCTTGGTGTCGTCATATTTACGTATAGCATCAGTTTTCACCTCGCTATACATCCCAGCATCCTCCCCACTGAACAACTGCAATCTTTCTCATCACACCTTGGGTATAAACAGTTAATTTAACGTTATATTGCAGCGTTCACGTATGTGCTGTCTTCAATAATTGCATACAAGGCATTAATGCCAATTCAGCTAAAACGTCACATGCATGCAAGTTACAACCTAACCTAAAACACAAACCTAAAATAAATCAATCCCACATACTCTGCGTCACGTTAGAGCACACAAAGCCACACCTAAAAGTTGCAAAGAATGACTAAAGTTAACTCATCCCACTGTAACTTTTAGAACAATCTAACTACTTTGCTAATAAATCGCTAAGTGCAAAAAATATGAGCGCAACACAGCTGCCTGAGTAATCAGAACAAACTAAAATTATTCCTACCTTAAGCTCCTCGTGATATTCTTTAAAATGAAGTAAAAAGCAGCGAATCTTCTGTAAACTCAGTTCCAGAACTGTTTGAAGCAATATCCATTCCGTTTACCACTCTCTAGCGCTCGTCCAATTGAGCCAGTGATAGATTTTCATTGGATCCTGCGAACCAATTCAAACATGAACCAATAAGCGTATGATACTACGTACTACATGTCAGTAGGTACATACGTGTAGAACACACATGCAGAAAATATGCCAAAACTTAAGGTTTATTGCTTTCACAACTGCCCAGAAGAAGAAAGAAAGATTCCTCATCGTACACGGTATATATATATATATATATATATATATATATATA
>CAIGQV010000785.1:1050136-1061269 GCA_903798115.1 Danio jaintianensis | reverse complement strand
GTGTGTGTGTGTGTGTGTGTGTGTGTGTGTATGTGTATCTATATGTATGTATGTGTGTGTGTGTGTGTGTGTGTGTGTGTGTGTGTGTGTGTGTGTGTAATTAATGGAACCTGGAACAGGTGCGTGTGAGCGGTGCATGACTGGATATGTATTTCTTTTGCTGGCCGATTTGTAGTTCTCCAGCGATCTGCATGGCTAGATCACTGGTGACTGTGACACCTGCTTATTTTCAGCTGAATTCAGATTCTTATTCACCAGTTTTTTTATATTCCAAAGACTCATTCACTGTTATAAAAAAAAAAGCTGAGTTCCACACAAACGTTTTGTGTTGGGATAACATGAAGGAATTAAGCTAACTTAATAGTTTTTACAAATTTAAGCGGATTGAACAAAAAACAATTAATTTGTCCCCCCCCAATTGTGTTGTTTTAGCTAATTTAAAATAAGTAGTATGAACAAACAGAAAACATAATTTTTTGAGTGTGGAAAGTGTCATGATTGTGCTTTAGTTTCAAGGGTTGTATCAAATATAAATGGAGTGGAAAAAATATTGGCCAAAATTGTTGGGGTTGACACCAAATCTGCTTTTTGAAATTTGCACCTTCAGTTATTTATTGACTGTATATCATTGTGCAGAGAGATCAAATGCATTTTAAATCTCTGCAAAAGCTTCACTGGTCATGCACTAATCGTAATTTTTAATGTTTGATTTTGATGAAGCATTTTTTTATACAAGGAAATTGGCCAATTCCTGATTGCAAGCTTTTTTATTGTATTGTACTTTTTTAAGAAAGTGACAAGGAAGAAACAAAATGTGGGTACATGAACAGGAGGTTATTTATTTTATCACAAGCTGAATTTTCTGCCATGATTTAAAATTAGAGTAAATCTCTAAATCTTTAATCATGATCAAAACCCTTTAATTTATATTGTACAACTGTTGCATCTATGAAATTATTTAAAATAATAATAATTTATGATTTATGATTATGTTTATAACCTTTAATTGATTTTTCCCAGAATTCCTGCATGACACTTTTACACCTTTTTGTTTATATTACCTTGGTTCTTTTTAGTTTTTTTTATCAATTATGTACATCAGAGATTTTTATGTTACACTTGATGTTGAAAAATAATGTTTATTGCATTGATTAAATGTGTTACCATGATGACATTTTGGAGTTGTGTGAATAACACAGAGCATCTTCTATATATTAGTATGCTTCTCTGCTTGTGGGAAAATTTATTTGATATGAGCATTGGTTCATCAAATGTCTTTCTCATCATCAACTGCTTATGGTTGTGTTTTTGTCTGTGTAACAAAAGATACCACCCATCACCCAACAAGCAGGCCACATGTTATTCTTGCCCTCAACTCAACACAGAACAAGACTCTTTTGACTGGGGCAAGATCAACATAAGGATTTATGGCCCAAAAGAATTACGGTTTGCATCCCAACTCTTAGAAACAGGCAATAAAAAGACTGAGACAGACAAATGCTTCCTATCAACAGGATTTTAATTAACCAGCACATTACCTGAACATTAATTGTTTGACTGCAACCGGGCTCAACAAAAAGGATCCCTACAACACTAACACGAGGAGCACAGAGAGGAACGACCTTCATCCATCTGGCACAACGCAGCATAAAGCTACTCTATGAGAGCAGCTCCATGTAACCCAGCTGACAGCCTGGAAGCAGCCAGGGAACATTAGCTACACTTCAGACATCTTCTGCTCACTCGCAAAACAAAGGGAATCCAACACCTGATGCCCTTGAGCCACCAGCACGAGCTCAGTCATAAACTCTCCTTAACCCTTTTACTGTTTCTTTGTAGCATGGAAAACACCAGCCTTCTCATGAACGAAATATGAAGTCAACATCTTAAATCTGAGGTCAACATCTGCTTGAACACAACCACCGCTTGAAGAGGCACTAGAGGCCAGATGACTCATCACACATCAGACAACAAATCAGACAAAGACTTGCAGAGGGGGGATATGTAGTGTCTGAAACAGATTGGACAGGCAATTATTTGTATTATTTTCCAAGTATAACAAGTATTCCAACCCAACAAGCAGGTCTTGTGTTATTCTTGCAACCCACAATAACTTGGAGCAAGTCTGGTGACTGTGGCAAGGTCAAGATAAGAATTTAAGGCCCTAAAAATTTTAGTTTGCTTCCCAATTCTTAGAAACAGGCAATAAAAAGACATACAGACATACAGTCTATGAATTAACCAGCACATTCCCAGAGCTGTACCGTTTACTTTTAACTGTATCAACAGGCCAGATCAACCTTCAGTCAGAGTGGCCTCTGAAGAAGTTAAAGGCTACTAATCAGTTGAGACTTGGAAGTTAGACAGACAAGAACAGCACAGTACAAAAAGAAGAGTTGCGTGCACTGACCCGTGACCATGTGGACACCATGTGCTCCAGCCAGGCCTCACCCTTCTTCCATTGAGTCTGAATCCACCATCGCGGAAGTCATTCTTCACTCAACCAAGAAGAACTTCACATTACCTAAACCCTTTTGAATGTATGATTGATTCTGTGTGTATTTGCTTGTTTAATCATTGTTTGTCACCGTACCTTAATAAAACTTTTGTGCAAATTAATCTTAAAGCTTGGTCCGAGTTTTCAGATTGTTTGTAACTTCACCAAAATGTTATACATTGTAAATGAATACAAGGTTGGGAATGACAAGGTTCTCATTGGTCATTGATGGTCATTGCTCATCCCGCATCTGAAAGCTAACTTTAAAGCTTTTGGCATGTGATCGTCATAAAAATTATTTAGCATGGTTAACATTTAGCATCTCAGTGAGTCTATGCTGTGGAAATATAAATTTATATAATCTAGTTTCAAATTAACAATAACCTAACTGAAAAGTTATATTCTTTGGTTTTTAATTATATAATTTAATTTGAAACTGTAACAGCCCAGCTATGAGGGACATTAAACCTTTTGCTTCATTTGGCTCAGCCCGTGCACAGGATGCAAATGCTATGGGCAGGGTCTTAACGACTGTGCCTTTGTCTTCGGGTGATATTTTCAGGCCAAAGAAACCCTTTTGTTGATAAACTTGATGAGATCAGGGTTGGCAAATGTCGTTAACCTTGCTGACCCCAATACTTCATTTGATCACTGCATGCTACTATTATGTTGCTGAGATAAGGGCTGGGAAAATGCTGTTTACCTTGCTGACCCCAGGACTTCATTTACATGCTTTGTTTAGCCATCTCCACCTAGCCACTCCCCTCCTCCTAAAAACATATTATAGACTCACTTTAGACTTGACTACAGACTTGTGATAAAACTTGCAGACTGCAGACCCATAAGAGACT
The DNA here is from genome assembly GCA_903798115.1 of Danio jaintianensis. Taxonomy (NCBI): domain Eukaryota; kingdom Metazoa; phylum Chordata; class Actinopteri; order Cypriniformes; family Danionidae; genus Danio; species Danio jaintianensis. The sequence goes on along the minus strand of CAIGQV010000785.1, from coordinate 1,057,921 downwards.
CCTGTAGACTCTTGCAGACTCGTGGACTTCTTGAAAACGCTGTATGACTGCAGATTAACCAACACGTTTCAATAAAGAAATTCCTCTGCTTGTTTGAGTCTCCTGGACTGGGTTCTCACTCTTCATTTTTATTTTTTCCAACAATGCCCTGCCATAAACTGGCATTTGGACTGCTTCTCAACTGCAATTGACTGTCTGGGTGTAAGTTCTGAAACAAGCCACTGTTTGATTTTTACACTATTATTTAATTTTCCAAAAAGAGTCTGGTTGTTTGTGAATAAAGTTTGAATATTTGGAAGTTGTGAGAAAATGAGTGAAGGTTTCAGGAAATGGGTTTTCGCAATTGTGAAAAAACTAATTAAGAGCATGTGCCATATTTTTAAATATAATATAAAATTATTGCAATGCACATTGTGTGCAAGTCCAGAACAGAAATTTGCCCCCCAAGAGTTCACATTTGGAGTGTTGTAGAAATTCTTAACACTGATTCTTAACACTTCACCAAAGGCAGTTCAGTTAACTACATCTCGAATACTCACAATACAATACTTCCCTGAAGTATAGTGATGGTGTCCCGTCAAGAAACTACTATCACTTCCTCAATCACACATGAGATTACAGGTCTATAGCATCTATACACTCGCACTACCTTTCTCAGCTATACACTAATCCAACACAGGATTTTTAAATAAAGGATTGGACAATTGGTGAACTTTACTCTTAATTGTTTACATGACTCCTGAACTTAAAACGTCCTGGTTACGTACGTAACCCACGTTCCCCGAATAGGGAATGGAGATGTGCATCTGTTAACAGACTACGGGAGTACTTCAGACGACCAATCACTCTGAAGAGTAAGAAAACGGGCCAATGAATGCCAAAAATGAATTGGCAGAGCTCAGCTCCACAGCTGACAGTGATTAGCCATTAGTGCTATATAAGCTGCCAACGGCTACCCAAGAGGGGAGACTTGATGGCAATAAGAACATATGGACTAGCCCTATGGAGGTGGAGTGCTACATATGATAAGCTGGTTAGCGGGTAGGGAAGGCACGGGTCCGCCTGGTCAGGGGGAACACTCCGTGGCTGAATAAGCATATGGGATCGCCATCGGGGACCGCGCATAGCTGGCACCGAACCTCAGAATGTGGGTAGACCAAGAGTGGGCATACCAGACATCACACTGAGCCAGGCACCCGGTTCCTCCACTGAGTCGGGTGCTGGGGGCCTCGGAGGAATTCTCGAGCGTTTTTGACACCGACCTTAATTTCGTCCCGATTGACCGGAGTAACCCAGTAATCGGGAGGAAACCGACTCCACTCGAGGATTATAAAATCTTGTGAATGTGTTAAGTGTTGCCCAGCCCGCAGCTCTGCATAATCTGGTAAGAGGTGTTGCGTACTCACGCCGAAAGGAGGCACCGCTTTTTTTTTTTTATTTTTGGGGGGGGGGAGAGAGGGCATGCCCTGGCACATGAGGTGAGGGCAATGGCATAACTATAAAACGGACCAACCTCTGCTTTGATAAGGCACTTTCCTTCTGCCGATCATAACAGAAAAGAGCTGGGTCTGCCTCCTCCGCAGACAGCGCTTGCAGGCTCACTACCACTTTTAATATTAAAAGGGGTGGTAGGAACCTTGGCAAAAGCTGAACTGGGATCTCAGGTAAACGTGAGAGTAGGCCGGTCCATATTCCTGGCACGATTCACTGACCGAAAATGCCACCGGAATCCTAACCCTCCTGACTGATACCAACGCGACCAGCAGAGCTGCCTTTATGGACAGAAAACTTATAGATACTGAGTCGAGTGGCTCAACGGACCTAACCATAACCGCTGGGGCTAGAGAGATCCCGAGAGGGCAAGAGAGGGGGGTGGGGATGGAATTAACCATCTCGCGCCACGCACCTCTGAGGAACCGGCTGATAAGGTTATGCTTTCCCAGCGCGCTACCATCCGCCGCCCCACAGAAAGCGGAGATGACAGCACGCCAAACCTTCAATGTGGAGGGTGACAGCCTGCGCTCCAGTTATCCTGAAGGAAGAAAACACAACATTAATCTGGCATGTCCAGGGTTCTTCTCAGAGAGAAGAGCTCCACACAACGAATAGACTCCACTACAGGACATAGGCTTGCCTATACAGGGTGCTCTAGCCTGAGTGACGGTGTTAACCATCTACTGATAGGTCACCTAAGTCCACCGCGCTCTGTCTAGAAACTCTTCATGAGGGTTCTAGAACGCTGCACGGGTGCCAGAGGGTGCTCGTCCCAGAAAAAGGAGTGCTTCTTCTGGGGAATTCGTCAGGGAGGGCCATCACGAGGAGTGTGAGTCCGGAAACTTGGGTCCGGTTGGGCCAAGGAGGCGCAACGAGCGAGACCCGCTCCTCGTCTCCCCGACCTTGCACAGAGTCTTTGCGCGCAGGCTCACTGGGGAAAAACACATATTGCGTAAACCCTGGGGCCAGCTGAGAGCCAGCGCATCTGTGCAGAGCAGGGAAAGCAACTGGCGAAGGGCCGCTCGGGAGAAGTGGCAGGATGACCTGGGCCTCTCTGAAGCGTGCCCATAACAGCTGGACTGTGCCGGGGTGGAGTCCCGATTCTCCCAGAAACTTAACTGTCGTGAGAGCATGTAAGCTGGCACGGTAGAGCTCGTATGGGATATGAACGGCACGCAGCTATTAAGCCGCATGACTCCGGAGGAGCAGATGGCGAGCGAGCTGAGACATGCGGCAGTAGCGCACATCAGCCAAACGGTTGATGTGCGCTATCGCAGCCGTGCTGGCCATCCTAACCAACACATGTGTCCCCTCCCGTACCGGTAGGAACCGGCGGAAAGCGAGAAACACTGCCAACAACTCCAGGCAATTGAATGCCAACACAACCGAAGTCTGATTTATGAACCTGCAGCTGCATGCTCGATACACACAGCCCACCAGCCCGTACTGGAAGCATCCGTCAGAATGACAGCATGACTGGACACTTGTTCTAAGGGCACCCAGGCCCGTAGAAGGCAAGGTCCATCCAGGGGCTGAAGGTGCGGAGACACAGCGTGGTGATGGACACCCGGTGCGTCCCCGCGCGCCATGCCCATCTGGGGACCCGATCGCGAAGCCAGCGTTGAAGTGTTCATATATGAACAATTGAGCGGCGTGATAGTGGCTACAAATGTCATATGCCCCAGGAGCCTCTGAAAAACTTCAGTGAGACCACTATAACTGCCGAATTAAACGGATTAAACGCTAAAAGCGCACCGTGATGGAGACCGGGTCCAGCTCCAACCAGAGATGAGAGAAGCTCTGCCCAGGGGAGAGCTTGCTCATTCTCGGTTGACCCGAAACCCCAACAGGCCGAGGTGCCGGAGCACCAGGTCCCTATGCATAATCGACTAATTCAAAGGTCTAAAAAAAAAAACAGGCTGAGCAGCGCTAACCAGGCTGACAGAGTCCGAACGAGCAGAATCACCGGAACGATCGCTGACGTACCCGCGGAGGGGCAGCTTCGGGATGGGGAGTGCTCACCCCGGGAAGCTGAGCGTCCAGAGGAAGAAATGAAAATAAGAGATTGACTCTTACCTTCCTCCCAGGATCCTGCGGAGAGGCTGGAGGTGTGAGAAAGGAGCTCATCCTCTGGCGCCCTCAAAGCCTGTGGCAAAGTGCACCAAAGCTAAGAGCTGGAAGGCAGCGCCTCCCATGCTGGCACCAATTGGGCTTCCACACCCAGAGGGAGGAAAAGCCGCTCTTTTCGGATCGCTACATTTGTTCGCGGGGGAGCCCCGGCCCTCCACCGGGGAAAGAACGGTTCTCCTCCTCTCCAAGTGGCCCGCCTTAGGTTCGCTTTGCGGTCCGATTACCTGACTTTACGGCGACCTATGACAGGAGCGTCAACTTCCTGCGGGGGGGCTCGGCGCTTGCACTAGCCAGTGGAACGGGCTGTGACGGCAGATCATTTTGGAGCCGCAGGAAGAACGCTCTCGGCGAGGAACAGCCAGCGCGGACGGGTCCGGTGGGGGAGCAGTTTTCCGAGCCCACCAGGAGATGACCTGCTCCATCGCGCACGGCTGATCTCTCACCACCGAGGACTCCTGGGTAAAGTCCCCGACGGTGTCGCCGAGTAGGCCTGCCTGGGATATGGGCACACCAAGAAAGCGTACTTTGTCGGCTCAGCGCATATCTGCCAGGGTAAGCCAAGGGTGGCATTTCCGGACCACTGTGTGGCCATCGTCCTTCCCAGGGCACGTGCGGGCGACTTGAAGGTCATGAGAGCATAGTCGACCACCGTGCGGTGCTTACGCATAAGCCTGGGGAACAACCGCCCCTGTGCAGCACAGCAGGTGCCGTGGTGCAGGGCAGAAGCGGCATGGCCCGCAACGGTGTGGGCTCTGGCCATGAGAGACACAGAAAACCCACCCGCCTTGGACGTAAGGCCCCACTGTAATCCTCAGATCTGATGCTGGACCCCCAGACCTGTGATGCGATACCCGTGCCCATCATCCGGAGATAGGAACCACCGCATCCAGAAACGCAGTCAGAACAGCGTCTTGAAAAATACGTGTTGATTGACTGTGTTGGTCTCTTAGGGAATCTGCTCTTTTAATGGAAACTGCTCTTTTGTGCACACCAGCGAAACGTCCAGGGGACAGGAAGCCCAAATTGACCACAGCTGTCACGTCATCTCCAGCACTGGTGAGTAAACTGGTTTCAGTCTTGAAATCAGGTTGGCAGATAGAGTGTCTTCGGTCTCGTGAGAGGCTCTGAAAGCTAAATTCTAGTGCTCGCTTCTCAGCTGACAGCTTATATAGCACTAATGGCTAATCACTGTCAGCTGTGGAGCTGAGCTCTGCCAATTAATTTTTGGCATTCATTGGCCCGTTTGCTTACTCTTCAGAGTGATTGGTTGTCTGAAGTACTCCCGTAGTCTGTTAACAGACGCACTTCTCTATTCCCATTTGAAGGGGAACTCAGTATAATGTCCAGGGTATGTATAAAAGTATGATATAAAGGGAATTGCAGAAGGGACTCTGATAAGGAAAGTGTTTTGGATCAGAGTCACCAGCAGATAGCAGTAATGCTCTGATAAGTGTGGAATGCTAAAAATAGAAAGAAGAAAAAGAAGAACTGGACAGGTGTTGTTGTGAATTCAGCATCCCTGTTTCCCCCATTTCCCCCTCACAACATATGCACTGTACGAAAGTATGGAGAAATGCTGGGTTCCACACAATCGATTTGTGTTAGGACAACATAAAGGAATTAAGTTAACTTATTAGTTTTTTACTAAATTAAATCAATTGAACCTAAAACAGTTAAGTACACATATTAATGTACGTAATATCTTGTTCAGTTGCTACAGAGTCAGATTTTCCTTCTAGCTTTCTCCAGTTTTACCATTCCATCTCCATTTTGTTGTTGTCATGTGGGGGTTGTGTGCGTGTGTCCTCACTTAAACCAGGTTAAACTACTTAAACCTAGTCAAAAAAAGTAACAAATTGAACTATAAAATAACTATGCCCTGCACAATTAGTACAGTCTTTTTTTAGACAACTTACGGTGAGGCTCATGATGTTTTTAATGTTAAAATTACATCTAAACACTTTTATATGCTGCCGTTTGCGGATTTAAAACACAATGCAGTGATGCTGGTTATGTTTTTAAATGTCATAATTATGTCTTGGGTAATTAGAGAATTTTTTTAATTAAACATAGCACTCTTATCCTAGTATCATATATTTGGTCTTTGATAAACTGGCAGAAGTTCACTCTCTTTGCTTTGGCTTATTCCCTCTTTTTTCAGGGGTAACCACAGCAGAATGAATCACCGGTTACTGGCAAAAGTTGTTACACATTATTTTAATCAAATGTTGAGACAATCATGGTAATAAAACATACTGTAAGGTCTTTCAGATTGCCTGTGATGGATGTGACATGTGGTTCCACCACTCATGTGTTGGCAACCCACAGTGAATGAAGAATACGCACTAAAACCCAGCACTTCTAAACTCTAACATAAAGCTTTTATCGATATTTTTCCACAGTTGGCACCAAGAGCAAGCATACAAGCATTGTCTGATTAACAGGCAACAACAGTGTCAGGATAAAGGAATCAAGACACAAACTCATACGTTAATGAAAACAGCACTTTATAACACATTTTACTCTGTGTAGTGTATTGCTGTTGTATATTAACTCTTAGTCCTTTTATTTTTGTAATGATTTTTTTTTAGTTCTGGAACAACGTGGTTTGATTTCTTTCTGTACTGTACAGGCTGTTTGTACTTAATACAATTATTAAACTACTTTTTGAAAACAAAATTTCCATGCCATGCCTAAGTTCACACACCAGACAAGGTGGGCTTGTCGGCCCAAATTATTTTATTTGAGTTTGCCGAGACCAGTGGCACCATTCTGTGTCTGTCCACAGTAAATAGAAAAAAATGTAAATATGTGACGCGTTGTGGTGGGTGCTTCTGCTTGGAAGGACATCGGGGTGTATAATTTTCCATGTTGTTAATACCTAATGTAATATATTATTCTACATTACTTAAATAGTTTTTATCTTTTATTCAGATTATTGAAAACAGGGATGTTTTTACAAATAAAGAGTTGTTGGGTTACTGACAATTGCTATGACGTTTCAGTTCAGTCAGCTTCTTCTGCTCAGAATTTATCACATTACAAACTAATCAATCATTCTGCAAAGAATTACAAGTTTTCCATTTTTACAACATTCCATTTTTACAAAGACAACGCCGCTACATTCTCACTACATTTTACAATGTAAAATGTAAAACACGAAAGGGATGTAGCAACATTGTTGCATGACATTCTACAACATGACATACTACACTGATTTTTTGTCCATTTGCTTGTAAATATAGCCTTTTCTGCTTATTATCTATTAATAGTAGCCTTATAGTTTTAAAATGTCATTTAATATTAACTATTGTTCATTAACATAGTTCTTTTTAACTTAACACCTGCTTGATTAAAATCTGAAGAGAAAAGAAAATACATAATCCAACTTTATTTCATACAAAATCATTTGTATATACAATGGATTTTCTTTAATATTATCAAAATGTACATATTAAAGATATAACATTATAAAGTGTATTAAGTGATTTAGTTTTAAATTACAAAAGTCAAGCATATGTTTAGTTGAATAGGATATTGCTCTCGTTCATGGTGTGTAGGTTTTTTGCATTCCTAACAGCTAGAGCCTACACTGCTGCAGGCCAGGCTCCCTCTTGGTTAGATTAAAGGCTAAAGGATTAAGTTGCCAGCATAAGTAGCCTTCTACACTAGCTACTCCTTACCCCGGCCATGTCGAACTCAATGCAGGAAAAATTATTATAAAAAATTATGTCTGAGGAAATTCAACAGAAAAACAGTGGTGCCACTAAAACTATTTCAGAGGCTCTTGGGACATATGGCATCTCAAGCCAATTTCACGCTGTTCGGATTGCTGCATATGAGATAACTACAGAGCTGTCCTCACAAGTGGGCACCACTCCTTCGTTTCACTCAGTCTCTCAGTCTTTCCTGGTTTTCTACATACATTTCTATGCTTTCCATACACTTTCACTTTTCCTGGAACATGACGTCACTAAACGGTGATAGCGCATCTAATGCTATGTTCACACCAAAAGCAGAATTAAGTAGCCTATTCACATAAGCAAGTTAATTACAAAGTAAATGCAAAATATCTGCACTCACACAGCTTGCGGTCTTTCACTCGCACTTATCCTCACACACACACACACACACACACACACACACACACACACACACACA
>CAIGQV010000785.1:1004562-1049736 GCA_903798115.1 Danio jaintianensis | reverse complement strand
AAACGATGGCATGGTCAATAATTAATCAATGATGTAATTAGATTCCACGCGAATAAGAAGCTGAAAAACGGAAGCGTTGCGGTTTTTAAGGTGGACCTGATAGCGTCAATAAGAAGCTGCGAATAAGGAGCTGGATTCAGCCTCGTCTGCTGCTGACAGGACATAAACATCTGTGTCAAAGGTAACTCTAATGTTTCGTCATCAGCAGTACCCCTTGCTGAACTGCAGATCGTCATTACTGCTGGCGACGTTAGTGGAAGATTATATGTTTTTCGTACTATTAACACTAATTTCCTTAAGGTAACATTTCAATAATTTGGACTTAAGGTTGATATATTTCGCAGTTTTAAACACTCCTTCCGTCTGGGTCTAAAATGTTGATGGGGTTTCTTTCATTTTACTACACGCTATGTTGTTAAGTTTTGGAGAAGAAAAGTAACACATTTATTTAACTTTTTTTTTACAGGAATATTTTGATTTTCTGTAATCAATTTATTATCACAAATGAAACGCTGGTCTACTCTTATCGGACGTTTCATCACGTTAGCACCAGTTAGGTAACGTACAGATATTTCTTTTATGTTTCTTACAAAAAATAAACACAATTCTTTTTTTTTTCTCACTTTTACAGAATCATAAATTGCCTTTTTGTCATTTAATTGTTTATTTATTTTTTATTTTTTTATTTGATGACAGTTAACAATATAGATTTTGACTCAAAAATGTTGATATTTTGATGTAAAGCTAGTGAATTTTGCCTTTCCACTCCACAACAATGATGAATAGACAGTAATGTGTAATAGCCACTGAATGTTAGTGTGTCAGCTTTAAAAAGGATGCAAAGCACAGCCACAGATGTTTCATAAAAGTCTTGCCTGCATATGACTTCTGAAGCCATATCAAGGTTAGTGAGTGAAAAACAAACCAAAATTGTTGAAGTGTGCTCCTGAGGAGATGTCTGATATGTGAGTTGGAACTTTTCATTGAATTATTTGGTATGTGAATCGATGAATCAGTCACAAATCACTTGCTTTATGTTTCTGCATTTTAAATAATTTTTAATTTAAGGGTTAATTAATTTTGTATTATTAAACATATCTGCCACTCAATCAAAATGAGAATGGAAGTGTATTCCTAACAGTCAGGGGCGTAGCAACCAGGGAGGACGAGGGGATATGTCCCCCTCACTTTTAGAGACAGACCATTTAGAAACGGGTGATTAATAATTATATGAACTTTTGGATCTCATACAGCTGTCCACCCCACTTTTAAAATGTCCGCTACGGCCCTGCTAACAGTGGTATATAATAAGGAAAACAAGACATACACGTTGCTGTCTCTCATTTATTTGTCTCTAGGACTGTGAGCACTGAGAGTAGGAGATGTCCTCTGTTAACTGTTCAGCCATGTCGAGGAATGGTGGACGAGAAGTTTCAGATCGTCATAAAGAATTTACTGCCAAATCAAGAGGTAACGCTACACTCTCTACATCAGTCTGAAGATAAGGACTTCTGGGAGGCTTTTGGACACTATATCAGTGATGAACATGGAACAGTAAAAGGTGTGTAAAACAGTCTGATGCATGACTGTAAAATTTTACCACGGTAAACATAAAAAAAAAGTGTCACCATGGTAAACAAACAAAGAAAAAAAAATGTGTCAATGCAAAAACTCTTTATCTGTACAACACTTCACACCTTTCTGTTTCAAAACCTCATCCACTTACGACTCTCTATCTCAGATTGTCTCCATTCATTGCTATAAAAATGTCTCATTTTGTACAGTTGGTACATAATTGGCTCATATTCCGCACAGCAGATGATGATAACTAACTTGCTTTGACAAACTAAAGATAATATTAAATAAATTTTAGATGAATGTTCCAGCTGGGTACCAAATTGTACAAATGTACAGCTCTATCTATTAAAAAAAAATAAGAATTGAACATTAATAACCTAAAACAATGGTCCAGAATCCACGTATAGCATTATAACTGCATGAATCCTGTTGAAATAATGGCACAACCTTACATTATGATAAATAACCTATTTGACCAATTAAAGGTCTTATTAAAGTAACTGTAGCTGGATTTTCCAGCTGGACACCTAAATGTACAATGAATGACATTTGTATATATCCTGTTGAAATAGTGGCAAAAGATGAAAGTTTGGGAGGCACGTATGAAGGCACAGAGCAGATGGGTTTGCTGTGGAGCCTGAGGCCTGTACCAGGAAGTCGATCTGCACTCAGGTAAGTTACTGTAGAATGATGGTGTATTTTCTGTAGTCTGTTTTACAAAATTTAAATACCCTTTTTCGCAAATGAATTCAAAATGTGAGGCAAAAGTCATTATTTTTATTTATTCCAACACTTTTTTTTTCCTTTCTCTCTTTTTATTCAAGGTTGCGCAAGATGAATGTACTCACACCGATGGTAGTTAACATATCAGTCTACAATGGGCATCTGTCTCAAGGATTCAGTCAGACCTCAGCACTGGCCACGACTGTCACAGAGCGCTGGTACATGGCACCAGGTGTACAAAGGGTGAACATAAGGGAGAACGGAGTTCGAGGAACTTTGTTTCTTCCCCCAGGTGAAATGCAATTCATACATTAATATATATAAATGTACATATAATTTTAATATGATGTATGATTTATTTATTTGTTTGGTGATAGTCAAGAAAGGCAAAACTGAGTGAATAAAGTTGGTTGGGTGAGGTACCAAAACCCAGACTTGCTTTTTTTGTGCCACTTAAATGACAGCTGTCAACTGAAATAATGGGTGTGGTGTTTTTTTTATTTTTTAAGGAAATTAAGAGGATTGGTTCAACATAAGTTATTGCATGTGCATGATAAACAGTGACTTGGAAAGTACATCAGACTCAAAACTTTTCTGTTTAAATGTAATTTTTTAAATTTATATTGTATTTATATATATATGTATTTATACTTTATCTATTCATTTATAGATTTCACCATTTTAAAATTTGAAGCTTGTTTGTAGTATACAAAGTATAGTCAAATAGTTAAATAGTCAGGTAAATAAGAAATTATCACCAGATGAAGATTAACACTAGTAACTCAAAGGATCTGAAAGTGTCTCTAATTTTGATCAGTGTTTTTTTAAAGTATTTAATTTAAGATTTTTATACTGTGCTTTAAAATATGTGAGTCATAACATATGCTTTAAAACTGCTTTTTTTTTAACACTGCTTATGACTAGGTTCTTCTCTAATTTTTCACCTCCACTCTGTCAAAATAGGGAAGAAAGGATCTGTATGAACTTTAATTACACCACAACTTTAATTTAATGAAATGGTTTGTAAATAATCTTCTGTGTTTCTTTTTTTAGGCCCTGGGCCATATCCAGGAGTGCTGGACCTATGGGGAGGAGGTGGTGGATTGATTGAATATCGTTCTGCTCTGCTTGCGTCTCATGGCTTTGCATGTATGGCACTTAAATACATCTCTTCATCAGAGCTGAAAATGACTGATGTTGATAATAAATACTTTGAGGTAAATTTTACATTTTGTCTCTTAATATGAACATGACATTCTTGGATTCGTGCTATCAGCTTTTGTAATGTAATTACATTACCCATGCATAGTGTGTGTTTCCCACTTTCTCAGATATTTCTTTTTACTTTGTATTTGTGTCTATGTGTGTGTGTGTGTGCGCATCTACACGGTTCCTGTAGAAAGCATACAAGATCTTGCAAAATCATCCGATAGTAGAGAAGGACAAGATGGCAATGCTTGGGTTGTGTTTTGGAAGTGCCATCACATTCAGTATGACTGCCTACTCCACAGTCATCAAGGTTTACTTGCCTACATATACATTACATATGCACAGTATCTACATTTTAAATGAAGCTTTTTATTGTTGAATGTAATTTAACTTTTTTTAAACATGTACTTTTGCTTGTAGCCCCAATGTTGTGTGTGTATCAGTGGAAGTCATGTGGTTCCTGTTGATAAATGCCTCTTTGAAGTCTTCAAGGACATAAAAAAGTAAGTGGATGTTAAACATTTATTTACAATTGGACTTAGCTTCACCTAAAGAGAGTAAAGCTCATTGCGCTCCATATTTCCTTATATTGTAAAGGTTGTTGCAAAGGTCAGCCTTTCAAATGTTTCACAAGTCAGTGCACACTCAAGTTGCTTATATATGAAATAACTTTAAGAGCAATGTTGCTGAATGATGTTGTTGGCTGCTTTCCCATTTAGAATGGGCAACAAAACTGTATCTGGATTTGTTATATCAGTTGTCTGCAAGTTTTTGACATCCTCAAATCAGAATTCTAGCAGTGAATCACGTGGTGCAGTCCAAAAAATTCAAACAATATGGTGATTGCTCAGCAGCAGTGGAGCTAGAAAAAGGAGCGTGAACTCATAGTTTATTATTCCGGTTAGTTGTCCTGTGTCAAAAAAAACAGTTTTTAAAAAAAAATCTAATTTAATGCTTACAATGCCAACAGGTGAATTAATTAAGCTATTTATTTATTTATTTAATGTTTATTGTTAACACTCAATTGAGTACAATCATACAATATTTCAAGGTACATTTGAATCTCAGTATGTGACCCTAAATGACACATACAATTTACAATACATTATTGAATTAAGCAATTTAAAGTTTTGGTGTGTTTGTTTCTTGCTTTCTTGTCATGCATTAATTATATTAACATTATATTATTATTATTATTATTATTATTATTTGCTAAGCATTATTTTGCTTTGCTTTTGCTACGATAAATGGGTATCCACTCTTGCGTTCAGCTAGTAACAATACATTGTGTTGAGCTAAATAGTTGCCCTGTGTCTTACCTGGTTGCCTGTTACCGGGCAACATTGCTCTACAACCCCAAAATTCACATATTCAGGATGGTATAAAAATTATCTGATGGGTATTTTGAGCTGAAACTTTACAGACACTGGAGACACCAAAGACTTATCTTACAAAAGTTTACATTTGTAAAAGGGGTGAAATAGGAGCCCAATAAAAGTTCAAATCTATTTTACAGCTTATAAAATAATAATTATTTATAAAATAGTCACATCAATCTTTTGCCGGAAGTTTATGGCTGAAAAATAAGTCTGTGCATATAACCTATTTGTAAAAGAACACAATCTACATAAATAGTTTTAAAACATTTATACCTGTCTAAAAGAAATTGTGGTGTCATATCTCAGTCTAAACATTCTTCAGTTTGAACTGCAAAGTTGCCTCCAGCGTGCAAAAGCAACTCTGGAAATGATTCAGGATTTTTGGGGGGAAGAAGCCCTTTTGAAGACAATCATTCTTCTCATAGATAAAACGTCACGTTGGTCTTTCAGAAAGAGGCCTAGGCCTGTCATGATATCTTTTGTTTTGTATGATATATTGCACCTAAATATATTGCGATAAATGATATTATTGTCATTTTAAGACCATTTTATGCCACTCATTATATAATGCCAGAATGACAATATAATGTCATCACAATGCAAGTAAACTCTTCCAAAGAACACATAATATTTTATTCTTAAGAATATTTCATTTAATTATAACCATTTGAACAGTTTAATAATTAGGCATTGGAATCAGAATGTGAAAACGCATATTCTAAATAAATAGTAATAAATGTTAACAAAAAAGTGCAAGGTAAAAAGTAACAGAGGCTGCGATATCTGCTACCAGATCTTTTTTCAGTTGTCAGATGAAAATATACTAAAGTCATTTATAGTAAATACTATAGTGTTTTTTTTTTACCATACTAACACTGCGACCTCCAATAAAGATAGAGATGTTGCACAATCAGCTAAAATGTTGGTAGAATTGTTTTTTATGTATGGGTGATATATATTGCATCACCAAAAATTATTGAGGTCATGTCCATGTGTTGTGCGATAAGTTGATATATTGATTATTGTGACAGGCCTACCAGTCACTCTGTCTGTCAGGTCGGCATACTGCACATGAATGCACAAATGACATATCTATCTGCGTGAACAGGGTGCACAGATATACAAATCTACAGTTGTCAGAGCCTGAAAATTTTAGTCCTACATTTTTTTGTCCTATGCCTTACCAAGAATATAAAGTACATAATAATCCATTTACATTATTTACTTTAATCATTACTACTGGAATGTGAAGAGGCTTTCAAACAGCACAACAAAATGTTTCTGAAGACCATCACCCATTGCACCTTTAAGATAGTATTGGACATTTGATTTCCAATGTGCTGTCAGCGTAAAACCAATCAGAATAGATTGGGCCAATCAGAGAAGAGTGTACTCTTCCAAACGAAGGGGTTTAGAGAAACTGAATCATTTGAGACACTTTGAGAAATTAGGTGATGTCACATTGTCTAATATGAGAAAATAAAATGTTTTTTTTAACATTGAATGGATGTAAACCTCTTTAGCAGACCTAAAAAACAAAATTAGGATCTTTTAAAATATCAAAATAGAGGCATTTTTAACAAAAATATATATATAAATAAATAAATTGTAATATATGACTTTATCCACAGTAATAAAATAATCATATTTAGTATTATGAGTATTTGAGTGAACTTACAGCATATATACAGCATATTTATTTGTCATTGTGTGTGTACAGATTAATTAAGTCATTTAACAGATTAAAGCTAATTTAACAAGAGATGGGACATCTTATGAGTTTTGTAATTCAATAAATGTTTCTGTCGTGTATAAGAAGTGAATAAATCCTCTCATATCAGGCACTTGAATGACTGGTCCTAATGATAAACAGTAACACACAATGTTAATGTTCATTGCAGGCTTATGGGTAAAGTACAAGTGAATGAGGACAACCACTTAATACACAGAGGCATGATCTTGCCGATTCCCTCAGACCCGGCTCTGAAAGTAGACGTAAGTATGACTTCAATATGTTTTTCTTTTCAATAGTTTTTTTTTTGTTGTTGTAAATATCAGTTCTGTTTTATTTTTGTTTATTTCAGGTAGGGAAAATAAAGTGTCCTCTTATGTTGGTGAATGGTAGTGATGATCAGAATTGGGCTACTGTTGAATCTGCTCAAGACGTGAGTCATATATATGCATGTATGTATGTATGTATGTATGTATGTATGTATGTATGTATACTAATTATTTATTTCAGGCTTATGACTCCTCAAATTTCCTGAATTTCACTGACTAAAAAGCTAAGTTTCCATAACCTATAATGAATAGAAAAACAAGCAGCTGTTGTGTTGTCTGTTGCAGTCCTTCCAGAATTTTTTAATTCTGTGAATGCTAAATTTAAAGCAAAATTTTGCACAATATTTAGAGGACCTTGCATTTTATATTGATATAGAGTTGGAAATTTTAGTCACACTGTAATATACTGCATTATATATAATATAATAAAAATATACGTTTTCTGTATTTTGTGATTCCTCAGATGCCCAAAACGGTCAATCGCGCATGTAATTAACTCGAATTCGCACCTCATTAGTGCGAATAGATGTCTAATCGCGTCTTTGCATTGATGTAACATGTAAATCACTCGCACTTAACATTTCCTCCATATCTTTTGTGAACGCACCATAATGAAATGTTTCCACTGGCACATTGCATCGTAGCTAGCGTTTTCAGTTCGTTCATATGGAAGTTAAGCGTAAACGGCCACGCAATGCATTATGGGATTGAAAGCAGCACAGAGAAAGCATTGGGAGCAGCCGAGTGTATCAGAAAGGTTGGTCATTTCTCGACTTTATGTAAATGTCAAGGGAAACACCAGGCGGCAACCAAACGCTGTGAAAAGTAGGCAAGGCAAGAAGTTGACACGTTTCAGAGTGTTTGCGGAACTGGAAATCACTTACATGTAGGCTATTGTGAGAATGTATCCCTTCACAAAAATCTTGAACCATGTATGCCTATGTGTTTGTGCACTGATCATTTCTTGCACGTGTGATAAACCTGTAAACATGCTGTGTTCCACCTGATTAAAACAGGCATGCTCAGGTGTAAATATGAGCAGTGGCATTGTAGCTTTGCCAGCAGCACTGACCGCAGAATTGATGCTGTAGTGGAAATGTACTGTTAGAAGGAGGCTAGGGGAGTGTGGCTTATCTGCACCCGCCAGCTGGCCTATGTTATAACACTATACTACAGTGTGCTTGTAACAGCATTCATTAACAAATAGTTGTAAATAATATATTTTATACAGTAATACACTTGAGTATGGTTCAAAAACTTTACTATATATTACTATTGTATTTTAGTTGAATTACTGGTGCTTGGGACCGGTGCAGTACTTTGAAACAGTAGAAATGTGTGCAATGGATGCTTCTAAACTCTCGCAATACACTTTACTAACCCATGAGGGTGTTTGAAACCTTTGAATCTAAATTTGAATATTGGGTATAGGCAGAAATGAAGCTTCGGATGTCACTGATCATGTAATTATGACAAAACGAATCAAGCTCCTGTACACTGCTTCACTGTGAGATGTATCTTTTTTTGATACATGCTTCGAAGCCTCAGTGCACAACGTCACATCATTAGAAAATACTGCGAAACTTTCCTCGCTCTGTTAAACATCAGGTGAGAAATATTTGAAAAAGAATAAAAATTTCAAAGAAGGGGTAATAATTTTGACGTCAACTGTTTACCTGTAGCTCAATAATGGTTAACCTTTATATAATTTATACAGTGAAGATTATATACAGTATGCAGTGTTATATTTGATTATTTAGTTTATGTAACTGAAAACTACTGTTAGTGATACATGAAATCCCTGAAAAGCACTGTTTATTTTAATAAAATCTTTGCTATATTGTATTGTATTTTGCTTTTAGTGTTTTTAAATTTATTAAAATTTTATTTGACAGTGCTTTTTTTACTGAACATATCATATACTGTACCGAAACCGTGACCTGAAAACCGAACCACGACAAGTCTGTATTTATATATCCCAAGTTAACATGTGGTTGATGGACGTGCATGACTGTTGCGCTCGTGTCTTTTAAAGTGCTGCACACGAGTCTTACTCACCACTAAACAGAACAAAACGGCTGAAATCGACCTGATGACCGGTCATGCAAAAATTCGGCTGATTCCAGTCCGGGAATTATTTAAAATTTAGAATTTCATGACCGTGGGAATCCTGTTGTTTTTATTGCCTAAACGGAACATATTGCTTAAAGGTTATGATTGTGTATGATACCCCAAAAAGACAGCTCATGTAAGTAATAACAATAGACAATAAACCAATTTTTTGTTTGTAAAAAGGTTATTGTTTATGAAATGTATGTTCTCCTTGATTAGATAAATTAAGTCAACTTTAGAAATGTGGATGTACTCTGGTGAATTTGTCTTTGCCATTTTTTATGATAATTTTGTTGTTTTGATAATTTGTTGTTAAATGGATAATTCACCCCATTTCAACAATGAAAATTCTTCCATCATTTACTTGACTTGTTCCAAATGAGTTTTTTTATAGATATACTGAAGAATATGGAAGACCTTTAACCTTTGACTTCCATAGTATTTGTTTTTCCTATTATAGATGTCAGTGGTTACCGGTTTCCAACATTCTTCAAAATATTGCCTTTTCTGTTCAACGTAAACAAACAAAAAACGGTGAGGGGTGAGTAAACGATGTCAGAATTAAATGTTTTGGTGAACTAACCCTTTAATGCAAAAAGCAGGAATTTTGGCAAAAAAAGATTTTAATATTTCAGCATAATTTCCCCTTCTAGATCACAAAAATGTCCTCACTGGAACCCATTAAAAGATTTAATCCCAATGCCATTTAAGCAAAAAGTCTAACTTTTTCATTGTTCAAGTTCATTGTTAACATTGTTAGGTTTTTTTTTACTTACAAAAACAAAACAAAAGGAGATATTCTAATGAATGTTGGTACCGAAGAAGTTCTGTTTACCATTTACTTGCATGGAAATTTACCTTTAAATAGCAGTTAACTGTGCAGTGTTCACACCTATGACATTAATTAGAGCCTTGATATGATTCATTTACACACAGATTGAGATGATGATGGAGAAAGCAGGAAATCGACATCTGCTGACTGTCTTCACATACCCTGATGCTGGTCATCTGATTGAACCTCCATACACACCTCACTTCAGAGCAACTAACTTCATCCTGCATGAAATGAAGGAGAAAGGCAAGCATACATGATCCATTCCATCGTTGCCTTTTGTTTGCATTTTTCATATCCACCTTTTTCCTCAAATGAATGCTAGTTTTAAATTTTGAGCTGCACTTCCAGACTGGGGAACTTCCATTCAAATGAACTAAACTAATCTGTTTGAATAATAAGGCTGTGTTATAATATTCAACATGCTATAAGGCTACATTTGCACGATAATGAGGTAACCAAAAATGGAATAGTTTTTGCATTTTAACAGTTTCTCGTATGCACAACAATATTTTCAGCATAATCTGCATTTACAAATATCAGCTCAGGGAATTGGTATGTATTTAGATTTTGCCTTTTATATATGAAGTGTCTCTGTGCTGTGGGATGTAATATTGGTGAAGTTAATCCACGTTGCATTTGCAAACTCTTGACCAGCAACAATATTGCCATGTGTGCCTCTATTGTTTATGTATGATTAATAGCACGTGCCTTTAAAATCAACAAGTACTGCACATGTCTACACACCTAACGCATGCATGATGTCACCATTTTCAAAGATTCCCCTATAGGGTGTTTACATGGAAAGGACAAGGGCGGGGGTTTCAAAAACGTCCACTTTGAAATCCATTTTCAAATGTATGTTTTCTGTCCCCATAACATGTTAAATTAACTGACAAAATGCATAAAGTTATTGCGTTCTCGCTGAAAACATCATATAAATGGTCCCCAAGTCCATAATATAGCTGTGGAAAGGCTCATTTTGAGTTTTTAGGGTTATTCATGATCCTGTTGGAAGTAATAATACACTTCACTGATTGTTTACAGTTTAACGAAAGTTACTTTAATAATTCACACTAAGCGTCCTGGTGCAATGGAAAAAGGTGGATTGGATTGGATTGATACATTTAAAGGGGCAGTTCACTAAAAATGAACATTTGCTCACCATTTTCTGAACCTCCAGTTGTCCCAAAACATTAAGAGTTTATTTCTATTGTTAAACACAAATTGCACTGAACAATTAATTTGTGAATTAGACTGACATCTATTCATGAGTCAACAACTCCATAATTCAAAGATTTATTCAGAGTAAATCTCTAGTAATAAGTTACTGATTCAAATGATCTGTACAGAGTGAGTCTCTAGTAAAAGATTCACTTATTCAAATGATCTGTACAGAGTGAGTCTCTAGCAAATGATCACTGATTTTACAAAGTGATCCGAATGGGTTTCAGCATGTGAATGTGGTTTCACTTGAATTACTAAAGTAAATTAAAAAATCAAGTAATTTCGTACTGTAACTCATGTACTACTGAAAAGGAGGACTTTATACTTTTACAGAGTAATATTTTATTTGGGTATCTGTACTTTTCCTCAAGTGCCTAACTTGTGTATTTTGTCCACTGCATTCCTCGAAATATAATCTTTTATGTACAACAGAATAAAGAACCCATACAGGTTTGAAACATGCGGAGGGAGAGTAAAATATGTCAGCTATCATTTTTTAGTGATCCGTCTCTTTAAATCTCTACAAATGTGCATGTATGTGTTTAAATGTACATCTGAATGCATGTTGTTTTGTTGTTTCTGCAGTTGTCATGCTATGGGGTGGACAAACTAAACCACATGCATATGCTCAAGAGGACTCATGGGAGAAGATTTTAGCATTTTTCCAAAAGCACCTCTACAATTCAAACGTTAAGGCCAAACTGTAGTTCTTTCTTTTGAAACTGTGACCAACTTCATTTAAAAATGCCATTAAATGCAATGATTATGCTGCCAGTACTTGATGTTACATTTCACTTTGTTATCTGTATTGAATAAAAGAGGATCTTAAGTATATTTTAAGTAACACTTTAGTAGACACATGCCATAATGCATTATTAATAATTGTAATAATTAAATAGAAATGATCATGGTTATGGTAACACTGCCAAATAAATGTATTAGTTTCTGTTTGTAGAGAAAGACATGTAAGACCCTTTTGACACACTACATTTCCTTCTTTTGTAACTACAATCAACCTCTGCTTAAAATAAAAGCATAAATAATCATTTGAGATTATTTCATTCTTTATTTTAAGTAATTTAGTTGGACTTTTTACTTCTAAAGTGAGTATAATTTTTATAAGAATCAATGTTTTAAACAGGAAAAATATGTATGCAATCCAGAAGATTTGAAAAATATTTGGATGACTTTGGAAGTATTTGCTATAATAAAAGTATGTTTTATTTGTATTAATAGTGAATCGCTGAATGAGTGCACAAAGACTGCCATGGTATTCAACTATTGTATAATTAACCTGTATGAGTTGCAAATGCAATGAGTTTGCCCATTTCTTTACTGATAAGATCAATAATAGCAGAAAGGCTATCAGCTCATCCAATCAGCCAAGTTGTGCAGACGGCAGACAGGCTCAACTACAACTTAAGTCAAGGCAATGAAGGTAAAATTTTGGAAGAGATCGTACAGATTATGAAAAAAACAACCTGCAGTCTTGACACACTCCCCACATCGTTCTTCAAAACGGTTTTTAACTGTTTAGAAATAGATATCCTAAAAGTGGTAAATGCTTAATTTTTAAGGGAGTTTGTTAAAGTCCCACCCAAGTGCAGTTGTTAAATCCCTCTTGAAAAAGAGCAACCTGGATAACACCATATTGAGCTACTACAGACCGATTTCAAATCTCCCTTTCATTGGCAAAATTATTTTAATGAGGATAATGGGTTCTAAAACTCCAAGGCATGTTTAGACAATTTTTTATCTGGTTTCCAACCACATCATAGTACAGAGAGCGGCCTCATAAAGATAAATCAGCAATATTCACATAAATTCAGATTCATGCAAACTAACAGTGCTGGTATTGTTGCTAGATTGGATATGGTTGCGGCCGGAAGTTAATGAGAATTATTTCTATTATTTATTACATTTACCATTTATTGTATTTTATTAACGTCTACCCCCACTCCAACCCTAAACCCAACCGTCACAGTAACGTAAAAACAGTAGTTGTACCGAGTATTATCTATGCTATCTATTAAATTACCAAATAATTTTTTTTTTAATGCCTACCTCAACCCTAAACTCAACCGTCACAGTACTGTAAAAATATTAATTATTATATTAATATTAGGGCGTCATGGTGGCGCAGTGGGTAGCACAATCGCCTCACAGCAAGAAGGTCACTGGTCAGTTGGCATTTCTGTGTGGAGTTTGCATGTTCTCCCCGTGTTCGCTTGGGTTTCCTCTGGGTGCTCCTGTTTCCCCCACAAGTCCAAAAATATGTGGTATAGGTGAATTGGGTAAGCTAAATTGACCGTAGTGAATGAGTGTGTATGGATGTTTTCCAGTGATGGGTTGCAACTGGAAGGGCATCCGCTGTGTAAAACATATGCTGGATAAGTTGCCGGTTCATTCCACTGTAGCGGCCCCAGATTAATAAAAGGACTAAGCCAAAAAGAAAATGAATGAATTAAATTTAAGTTAATTGAACATAATTAAGTTGCACCAATCGTGATTTTTCCATGTTTGATTTTGATGCTGCATTTTTTTATACAAGGAAATTGGGCATACATGAACAGGATCTTATTTATTTTATCACAAGCTGAATTTTCTCCCATGATTAAAAATTAGAGGAAATCTCTGCACTTTAATCATGACCAAAGCCTTTTAATTTATACTGTATAACTGTTGCATCAGAAAGCAGTCATTGCTCATCACCCATCTGAAAACTAATTCCAAAACTTTGGCCTGTGATAGTCATAACATTTTTTTAGCATGGTTAGCAACCTCTTAATGAGTTTATGCCCTGCCATAAACTGGCATTTGGACCGCTTGTCAACTACAATTGACTGGCTGGGTTAAGTTCTGAAACAAGCCACTGTCTGATTTTTACTCATTCATTCATTCATTTTCTTTTCGGCTTAGTCCCTTTATTAATCTGGGGTCGCCACAGCGGGATGAACCGCCAACTTATCCAGCATATGTTTTACGCAGCGGATGCCCTTCCAGCCGCAACCCATCTCTGGGAAACACCCATTCACACACATACACTACGGACAATTTTAGCTTACCCAATTCACCTATACCGCATGTCTTTGGACTTGTGGGGGAAACCGGAGCACCCGGAGGAAACCCACGCCAACACGGGGAGAACATGCAAACTCCACACAGAAATGCCAACTGACCCAGCCGAGGCTCGAACCAGCGACCTTCTTGCTGTGAGGCGAACGTGCTACCCACTGCGCCACCGCGTCGCCCCTGATTTTTACTCTATTATTTAATTTAATATTTGGAAGTTGTGAGAAAATGAGTGAAGGTTTCAGGAAATGGGTTTTTGCAGTTTTGAAAAACTAATTAAGAACATGTGCCATCCTTGTAAATATAATATAAAATTATTGCAATTATTGCAAGTCCAGAACAGAGATTTGCCAAAATAAAAAAACATTTGGGGTGTTGTGAAAATTCTTAACATTAATCTGACTTTACCACAGGCAATTAAAAAAACTACCAGTTAACTGCAGTATCTCGAATACTCACAATACAATAAAATACAATACAATACTTCCATAAAGTATAGTGATGGCATCCCGTCAAGAAGCTACTATCATTTCCTCAATCACACATAAGATCACATAGCATCTATACACTCGCACTACCCTTCTCAGCTATACACTGATCCAACACAGGATTTTTAAATAAAGGATTGGATAGTTGGTGAACTTTATTCTTAATTGTTCACATGACTCCTGAACTTAAAACTCAGTATAATGTCCAGAACATGTATAGAAGTATGATATAAAAGGAATTGCAGAGCTAGGAGGGAGAAGGGACTCTGATAAGGAAAGTGTTTTGGATCATGGTCACCAGCAGATGAAAATAATGCACTAAGTGCGGAATGCTAAAAATAGAAAGAAGAAAAAAACTGGCCTGCAACCGCTGTTAAACATCAAAGAAGAAGAAGAAGAACTGGACCAGTGTTATTGGGAATTCAGTACCCCTGTTTCCCCCATTTCCCCCTCACAACATATGCACTGTACGAAAGTATGGTGAGACGAATGAAACACATAGACACACTGTAAAAAATGCTGTTCAACACAATCAATTTGTGTTGGGACAACAAAGTAATTAAGTTAACTTATTCATTTTTACAATTTTAAATGGATTGAACCTAAAACAATTAAATCCCCCCACCAAAAAAAACTTAAGAATTGTGTTGTTTCAGTTCATTTTATATAAGTAGTTTGAACAAACAGCAAACATCATTTTTTTCAGTGCATGGTGATTTTGTTGTCTTTGCTCAAGCACAAATTTCATTTCATCATGTTCATTTTGTATTTTTAATGAAATACACATATTAATGTACGTAATTTCCTGTTCAGTTGCAACAGAGTCAGATTCCCTTCTAGCTTCTAGTGGGGGTTGTGTGTGTGTGTGGGTGTGCGTGCGCATGACCTCAGGGTGTACTTAAACCTATTAAAAAAAAAAGTAAAAAACTGAACTTTACCCTGCGCAAATAGGACAGTCTTTTTTTAGATAACTTATGGTGAGGCTCATAATGTTTTTAATGTCCAAATTACATCTAAACTCTTTTATCTGCAGAACAGTGCCGTTTGCGGATTTAAAACACAATGCAGTGATGCTGGTTATGTTTTTAATGTCATAATTATGTCTTGGGTAATTGGAGAAATTTTTTAATTAAACATAGTACTCTTATCGGCGCAGTGGGTAGCACGTTCGCCTCACAGCAAGAAGGTCGCTGGTTCGAGCCTCGGCTGGGTCAGTTGGCGTTTCTGTGTGGAGTTTGCATGTTCTCCCCGTGTTGGCGTGGGTTTCCTCCGGGTGCTCCAGTTTCCCCCACAAGTCCAAAAACATGTGGTATAGGTAAATTGGGTAGGCTAAATTGTCCGTAGTGTATGAATGAGTGTGTGTGGATGTTTGTGGATGTGTGGATGTTTCCCAGTGATGGGTTGCAGCTGGAAGGGCATCCGCTGCTTAAAACATATGCTGGATAAGTTGGCGGTTCATTCCGCTGTGGCGACCCCGGATTAATAAAGGGACTAAGCCGAAAAGAAAATGAATGAATGAATGAGTACTCTTATCCTAGTATCATATATTTGGCCTTCGATAAACTGGCAGAAGTTCACTCTCTTTGCTTTGGCTTATTCCCTCTTTTTTCAAGGGTAACCACAGCAGAATGAATCACCAGTTACTGGCAGAAGTTGTTACACATTTTAATCAAATGTTGAGACAATCATGGTAATTAAACATACTGTAAAATCTTTTCAGATTACCTTTTATTGATATTTTTTCCACAGTTGGCACCTAGAGCAAGCATAGAAGCATTGTCTGATTAACAAGCAACAACAAGTGTCAGGATAAAGGAATCAAGACACAAACTACAAACTACTAATGTAGTAGTACACAAATGTACTACTACATTAATTAATACACCACTTTATAAATCATTTTACTCTGTGTGCTGTATTGCTGTTGTATATTAACTCTTAGTCCTTTTACTTTATGATTTTTTGTTGACCCTTAGTTCTGGAACAACATGGTTTGATTTCTTTGTGTACTGTACAGACTGTACTTAAAACAATTATTAAACTACTTTTTAAAAAACAAATTTTCCATGCCATGCCTAAGTATCACCGAAACAAAATATTACTGGAAATTGTGCTCCTCTTTTTACAACATGTTTTCAAGGTCATCAAAAAACAAACTGAAATAACATCATTTCAAACAAAATCCAGATAAAAAAATATTTTTGAGTTAATTCTGGCAGATTTTTTTTTCTTTTACTTTTTTCAGGTAGTTTATTTTGGCTCTTAAACACATTTGAGCAATTATGTAAACAGTGGGTGTGATCTGGAAGTCTTCTTTGACGTGCGATATGTTCCACATTTTTTTCTCATTCTACGGGTGTCAGACCGGAGAACGACATACAATACAACAAGCCACATACTGAATATACTGAAGAGTTAAATAACAGAGCTGGTGCAGATGTATCCGCACTTGTTTGATTGCTTGAAAAAGAGATTTTAAAGACTTGGAGAGGTTCACACACCAGACAAGAAGCCCACCTCATCATGGCCATTTTTTTTTTCTTTGAGTTTGCATGCACCATTGGCACCATTCGGTGTCTGTCCACGGCAAATAGAAAACAATGTAAAGATGTGACGTGCTGAGGTGGTGCATCAGGACATCAGGGCATCTAATTTTCCTTGTTGTTAATATTGAATATAATATATTTTTCTACATTATTTGAATTGTTTTTATCTTTTATTTAGGGGATTGAAAACAGGGATGTTTTTACAAATAAAGAGTTGGTGGTTTAAAATAGTTCTTTTTAACTTAACATCTGCTTGATTAAAATCTGAAGATAAAAGATAATACATAATCCAACTTTATTTCATACAAAATCACTTGTATATACAATAGATTTGTTGTAATATTATCAAAAGGTACATATTAAAGATATAACATTATAAAGTGTATTAAGTGATTTAGCTTTAAATGAAAAAAGTCAGGCATGGGTTTGGTGGAACAGGATATTGCTGCATTCCTAAAAGCTAGAGCCTACACTAAGTTTCCAGCATAAGTAGCCTTCTAAACTAGCTACTCCTTGCCCCTTGCTCCTGCGAGCTCAATGCAGGAAAATTTTTTATTAATTCTCCAAACAGGACACGTATTTCCATGTCTTGATCCTTCCTCGACACGTTGTTCCTTCGAGGGTCGGGCATGGCAGTACAAAAATCCTCCTCTTTGGACTCGCCCTGTCTTCACCAAGGCCTCTCACGTCTTTGTGTGGTGAGCATTCGCATCCTCAATTATCTTGATAACTGTCTGATTTTAGCTCAGTCTCTAGATCAATTGGACATGCACAGGGATATGGGGCTTTCACATTTCAGTCAATTATGGATTTTGGTCAATAAATAAAGAGCAAACTCTCCCCCGAGTAGAGCATCTATATCCTTGGGATGGAGATGGACTCGGTCTCTATGATGGTGTGTCTCACCATCAAAAGTTTTGGGTTAGTGCTGACATGTCTGAGGAAATTCAACAGAAAAACAGTGGTACCACTAAAACTATTTCAGAGGCTCTTGGGGCATATGGCATCTCAAGCCAATTTCACGCTGCTGGGATTGCTGCATATGAGATCACTTCAGAGCTGTGGCTTCACAAGTCGGCCAGCACTCCTTTGTTTCAATCAGTCCCTCAGTCTCTTCTGGTTTTCTACATGCTTTTCTATGCTTTCAATACACTTTCATTTTTCCTGGAACATTAAGTCACTAAACGATGATAGCTCATCTAATGCTGTGTTCATACCAAAAGGAGAATTAAGTAACCTATTCGCATGAGTAAGTTACTTTACAAAGTCAATGCAAATGCAAATTATTGATGTGTAGCGTGAATGACGGAGTTTCTGAAAGGTCTCGACAGCTAAACATACCCTCGAAATGTCCCACACAGCTTGCAGTCTTTCACTCGCACTCATTCTCTCTCACACTCACACACACATGCAGGTATATCAATTAAAATAAATACCAGAACATTCATTCATTCATTTTTCTTCGGCTTAGTCTTTTATCAGGGGTCAGGGGTCGCCACAGCGGAATGAACCTTCAACTTATCCAGCATATGTTTTACGCAACGGATGCCCTTCCAGCCACAACTCAGTACTGGGAAACACCCATGCACACACTCAATCATACAGTACAGTCAAATTAGTTTATTCAATTCACCTGTACCGCATGTCTTTAGACTGTGGGGGAAACCGGAGCACTCGGAGGAAACCCACGCCAACACAGGAAGAACATGCAGACTCCACACAGAAATGCCAACTGGCCTAGCTGGGACTCAAACTAGCGACCTTCTTGCTGTGAGGTGACAGTGCTAGCCAATGAGCCACCGTGCTCAATAAGGAACATTCATTCATTCATTTTCTTTTCGGCTTAGTCCCTTTATTAATCTGGGGTCGCCACCGCGGGATGAACCGCCAACTTATCCAGCATATGTTTTACACAGCGGATGCCCTTCCAGCTGCAACCAATCACTGGGAAACATTCATACACACTCATTCACACACATACACTACGGACAATTTTTTTAGCTTGCCCAATTCACCTATACCGCATGTCTTTGGACTTGTGGGGGAAACCGGAGCACCCGGAGGAAACCCACGCGAACACGAGGAGAACATGCAAACTCCACACAGAAATGCCAACTGACCCAGCCGAGGCTCGAACCAGCGACCTTCTTGCTGTGAGGCGAACGTGCTACCCACTGCGCCACCGCGTCGCCCTCAATAAGGAACATAAAACACAAAAATCTTATATTTTTCCGCAACAGGATCCAACAGGATCCCACTAAAATTAAGCACTCTCGGTGTATAAAAGTCCTTAATACCATAAACTAGTATCTTCCTAGAGGTAAAAAGAAAAATTTTCCTGAATTCTATCAATAACTATAGGATTTTGGGAAGCATCTTTTTTTAAAAACAGTGGTGTCATCAGCCAACTGGCTAATAACTATTTCTCGACCTGCTAAACAGATAACTTGTATACCACTTTTCATTGACAAATGTAGACAGTAGTTGCACACAAAGTAAAAATAAATAAGGAGATATAGGGCACCCCTGTCTAACCCCCCTAAATAAGCCAAATCTTGGTGAGGTGCCATTTTTTTATTTAACTGAAGAAGTGCCATTATTATAAAGAGTTTTAATTGCTTTGCAAAAAATGTCCCCAAATCCAAATTTATATAATGTTTTATCAATAAATTTATGCTCCAAGGAGTCAAATGCCTTATAAAAGTCTAGAAAAAGAATGAAACTGTTCTCCTGTATTATTTCTGAGTAGTCCAAGAAGTCAAGAATCAGCCTTATGTTATTAACAATATGTCTTTTGGCCATAAACCCAGATTGTGTCTCATCTGAGTCCAGTACAGATTTTAATCTTTTAGCAAATATAATAGCTAACAACTTATAACCATTGTTAAGTAAAGAGACTGGTCGCCAGTTATCATTTAAAAGCAAATCCTTTTTGGGTTTTGGGATAAGAGTGATTAATCCTTGTGTAAGGGTTGGAGAAAGAGTTTCCTTCTGAATACTTTCTTCAAAAACGTGTTAGCATTGATCAGTCCCTCAAGTGTGTCAAACCTCGTGTTGATCAAAGAGGACAATGTGGAAATAACTGTGGAATCAGCCTGCTCGGTTGGGCTGGGTTTACCTTTTTATATGTGCAGGTGACTTGCTAGGGGTTACAGGGAGATGTGACATACAGAGATCAACTTCATTTCCCACCGGAGAAGCATAGTCATGATGACCATCCATAGTGTCGACAAATTCGCTGTCTAATTGCTTTCTGCGTTTGTCATGTTTCGCTCTGTTTCACGTTGCTGTTCTTACTTCTAGATCAACTATTGTAAAGGTAATGTTGAGACCGCTAAATTTGCAAAAAATAACTTTTTGGCCTGGAGCTCTGAAATCTTCGTCCTACCGAGGCGCCATCTTGCTCCGCCCCCTTACAATTAAATTCACTACAGAAAAAGATAAATTGAGTGACGTTATTACACCGTATTTGGACGAATCAGAAACAACATGGGTGCTTGGGTCGCAGATCTGCCTGCTGCACAAGTCTACAAACTATAAGTATATCCATAAGTAACAGTGGGCGGGACTGAACATGTCGCTCCGCCTACAAGTCTTTCATTGGTTAACGGAAACATATTGACGTTGACGTAATATATGCTTTCGATTCCGGTTTTCATCACTGCATGGTGAGTACACATCTTATGTCGTGTAAATTGTTAAATTACAGTGCAGTGCACGCCACGAGCTACGTATTATGTGTAATTCATTTAATTAAAGTCCTTTATTCTTTAGCTGTGTGTAGCTGAAAAGTTAAAAAAAAAAATGTTTGCTGTGTTAGGGTTGGCGTTTTCCAGGTTGATCGTACAGTTGGTAGTCTTATTCACTTAGATTAATGTAAACTTTAAAGAGTTTTGAGCAACACAGTCTATCACAGGAAGTTTATTGATATCAAAGATATGAACAAAATATTTTTTTTTCTTTGGGGCTTGTTCTCTAATTTACATATTCTGATAATGTTACTGCTAAATATATACAATATAAAACTTTTGATTCTTAACCTGTTGATCTATACTACCTTCTGTTTGCAGATCATTGGCATTGATATATCCATCACTATGATTTTTGAGGAGCATATTCTCTGTTTTAGTTCATTTTACCTCAGTTCTTTCTCTCTTTTTGTTTTAATTTATTTTTGCTTTTAATTATTTTTTACATTTTTATTTACACTTCATTTTCTCTTTTTTGTTTACTTTATAACCCATGCATAAAACTGTTATGCAAGGGGGAATGTTTACATATAACAGATAATATACATTTATATTCATAGCAGTGTCAAAGTAAAAATAAATCTATTATATGATGAAATAAACTGATTAAATAAGTGAAAAGGTTGCAAACATATACTTGGTCCCGCATTCATTTCAAAGGAGCGCTACCCTGTACTAAAATGGCGGCTCTATTGACGCATTCCGTCCAATAGACAACAATAGGCCAGGCGACATCTAGTATATCTATCCAGGCTGCAGACGGGCTTCTCGAGCTCTGAGGATCACGGGACTGATCATGACGCGAAGATGACGATCACTGACTGATGGAGATTCGGCTGCAGGGAATAAAGGGTTAAAGTTCATTTTCACAACAACACCACAGTATAGCCAACCGTGTGCTGTGTTTGTTCCTGTCATTTTTCTGATTCTGATTCTGATTCGTCGGCCGTTTGCTATTAAAGGAAGGAGCAGCAGAGACTTATGTATGGGACTTTGACAGGGACTTTTTCAGTAACTGTTGCAGTTCATATGGACCAGTTTCTTCTTCCTCCGGATCATAACATGTAAGTGATTAAAATTGTTGCCTCGTTTTGTGTAGTTTGCAAAACATGTGTTGTTTAATTGTCTGTTATAAGTTGTAATCGCCCCGCGTGGCTTTTAATCACTTATCTATTATAGATCAGTGCTTGTACTGTATCTCTCAAGTTAAATCTATTCACTAGAAGTTAAAGCTATTTACATATTGTGTCCAAAACCACGTTGAAAACGCGCCGCGTACTTCTTCCTTTAAATGTGTTTTGTGCTCCTGATCCTCTGCTGTTTGTCGTTGCTATGGCCACCATCAGCTGTTCCTCACACGCGCGGCGTCGTCAGTTTTCAAAGTTCAACTTTAGCCACTGTGTGAATTAATACTGTATGTGTGTCGTTGTTATTACTTGGGGTGAGGGTTAAGAGTAGAGTTATATGCTGGTGTTTAACTGCATTGCTTTATTGCATTCCTGCATTGGGCTCTCACATACTCTCTGGCTGCTACTTTATAGCTGTGGTGGGTATTTCTCTCGCGCTGAACCCAGTCGACTAATCACAACCGACTAGGTCATCGGACCAATCAGCGCAGATTAGCTAAGGAACAAGATTTGGGAACAAATGAATCGCTGAACGAATCATATGGGAGTCGTTGGGATAATTAGGTAAAAATAAATGCATATTATAAGACAATGAAAGTGTTTTTTGACCTTGCATGCATATCAGCCTGTTGTTGGAGACCCCCAAAACCAAAATATGACTATTAATAATTCTAAATAGGGGCTCTTTAATGTTTAAAAATATATAAATGTATTCATGTACATTTAAAAAAAAAAATTTATAAACTTTTGATTTACTTTTGATAAAAAGTATTTTTTATTTTATTTATTCATTTAAAAGCAAATCGAATGTCCAACCGAATGAACCCCAGACTTCCCTCTGCCCAGACGTTTCCTCCAGCTCCCCTAGGGGGATCCCAAGGTGTTCCCAGGCAAGCAGACAGACATAGTCCCTCAAGTATGTTCTGGAGGAACACTTCCCCAGGAAGTCCATGAGGCATCAGAAACTGATGTCCGAGCCACCTCAACTGGCTTTTCTCACTTGGTGAAGCTGCAGTGGCTCTAGTCTGAGTTTTTCCTAGGTGACAGAACTCCTGCACCCTGCAAAGGAAGCTCCTTTCAGCCACTTGTATTTGAGATTTTGTCCTTCAAAATCTCATGACTCATGACCATAAGTGAGAGTAGGAATGTAGATTGGTAAATCAAGAGCTTTGCCTTTCAGCTCAGCTCCTCCTTCTCCACAGCAGACTGATACATTGACTACATTGCTGCTTCCGCTGCACCAATCCATCTGTTAGTCTCATGTGTCCTCCTTCCCTCACTCATAAACAACATTCTAAGATACTTGAACTGCTCTACCCGGGGCAATGACTCTCCACTAACCTGAAGATGACAAGCCGCCTTTTTCCAGTCAAGCACGATGGCCTCAGTGCTGATTCTAATCCCTACTGCATCACACTTGGCAGCAAATCCCAGTGCATGCTGAAGATCCAGGTCCGATGGAGCCAACAGGACATCTGCATGAAATTCTGTGGTCCCCGAACCAGACCATTCTGGCACATGACTCCAAACTCCTGGTCCGGTCATACAGAGATCAGATAGCCTGTGGACTGGACAGGCAAACCCTCAAGCACACAAGAGGGTATAGAACTTGTCCAGTGCTGCAACATGCTTGGCCTGTCAGTAACCATCAGCTGCCATGGGAGTCTCATAAGCCAACCAGGCCTGGTAGGACTCCCCCTTCAGCTTGATAGCATCTATTACTTCCGGTGTCCACCACCGGTTTCATAGGTTGCCCCCACAATAGGCACCAGAGACCTTAAAGCCACAGCACCTTATGGTTGCATCGACAATTAAAGAGTGATCCATGTTCTCTAGTCCAATATCTTAAGATTCCTTTGTGATTTGGTCAAAGTTCAGAGTTAAAAATGACTCTGAGCCAGATGTTCCCACAGACCCTTACAATATGTTTGGTTCAACTCATCGCAAGACAAAATGATGCACTGATGGACACCCTTGTGCTCAAAAATGGTGTTTGTTTTGGAAAAACTGTGACTAGAACAGAAATCCAACAACAGGACACTACTCGTTTTCAGATCAAGGAGGCCGTTCCTCCCAATCATGGCTCTCCAGGTTTCAGTTGGAGCACCTTCCAGCACCCAAGGACTCCAAAAAGGTACTCTGTACTGCTGTTTGTCCCATAAGTACAAACTTAAGTGAGAGTCCTATCCCTGATATATAGGCACAGGGAAGTGTGGTCCCTCTCACTGTGGGAAACTACACAGTAGAAAAGGGTCCAGCCCTTCTCGAGAAGTTGAGTTCTAGAGCCTAAACTGTCTGTGGGAAAGTGAGCTCTAGTTGGTACTGTTCAATTTCCTGCACAAGTTCAGGGTCCATCCCTCCCAGTGAGGTGGCACAGCCTGTCCCAAGAGCCAGTTTCCATATCCAAAAATCTGTTCATCGCCTTCGGCCTCGGGCACTCAAACCCCTCCACCATCATAAGGTTCAAGGATCAAGTGTAAATGTAAACTGGAAAAAACAAATAATTGATGAAATGTCAAATAGAACACGTTTAATTTTTTCCCCCTGAAGAATCAGAAAGTAGCCATTTCTCAGTATGCGTCCTTTTGTCCTTGTTTCTAGTAACATGTATCAAAGTTTCAGTTTTAAATGCAGACACACAGGGATTTGAAACAACACCAGAGTTTGACATTGTTATTATTATTAGTTTGTAGCAGCACTGGATGCATAAATCACTGTTGTTTCTCACTGGAGTTTCTCTTCTCCAATAATCCACACTCAGTTCTTCAGCTGCTGGAGAACAAGCTAACAAATGAGACTATAGCTATTTTATGTCATTTTGTTTATCATTACCTTTCTTCTATTCTCATCTAAAATGGTAACTGCCAGTGCTATTCATTTGATATGGATGTTTGACTCTGGAGTTTGATAGCTTGTTATTGTTTTTTAATGTTTTTGTTTGGTATTGTATGGCATGAGTGCAGTCTAGAATTTCTAAATGAGTCTAAAAAGTTGATTGATGTTTTTTTGTTCTGATCTGAAACTTTAAAATTTAAAAAGTAAAACTATGCCTGAGGAAGTAAACTGTTTGTTACATATGCAATATTTTGTAAAAGTCTCTATAGAAGTATTGTGAAATGTTATGTTGTCCAAAATTTGGCCTTCACTGTATATTTTGGTGAAAAAAAGTTCAGGTTTGGTGTTACATAGAGTCAGGTTCGGTTTTTCAGAAGTTGGTGTGGATCTCATCTGGTTTCCTTCATCCCGGGGGGGGTTGATCCGAGTCACCAGCAGATGGCAGTAATACACCGATAAGTGCGGTATGTCAAAAAATAGAAAGAAGAAGAACTGGAACGCGACGGGACCATGGGTTGGACCATGATCACTCAAAAACATAAATATATTGGTATAAGTCTGGACGTTATGTTGTCATTTAATAATTTTTATATTCGTTGCAATCTATGCTATTTACGCGTTGTCTTTGTGGTGGTTGGAGCTTGTGTTGCATTAATTGTGATTTGTCTTCCCTTCAAAATGACATGCTAAATTAGAATTTTAGAACTGTATCGGAATTTACAGTATTTACATTAAAAACGTATGCCCTGGCTTCAAAAAGTTATAAAGGACGTTTGCTGCTGTAATGAATAACATCTGTGTCAAAGGTAACATTTCGTCATCAGCATTAGTCCATGCTGAACTTCAGAACGTCATTACTGCAGGTAGTTATTTAAACGGCAAGTTAAATTATCTATATTAACGTTACATCTACATTTCGTAGTTTTAACATTAATTTCCTCAAGGTAAGATTTAAATAGATTGGATTTAAGATAGATTTCGTTGTTTTAAACACTTTCTTCCGAGTTTTACAACGCAAGTTAAACACGTTAAATTTTGTATTGCCTTTGCAGGAACATTGTGACTGACTTCAATCAGTTTATTAACATAGAAGAAAGAAACGTCGTCTAATCTTATCGGACTACACCATGTTGGCACCTGTTAGGTAACGTACAGATATTTCTTTTATGTCTTTAACAAAAGTTTAACAAAATACTGTTTTGTGTTTTTACAGCTACAGAATCATAAATTGCCTTTTTGTCATTAAATTAATTTACTTATTTATTTAGTCTGTGATAACATTATCATAATATATATTATATATATATATATTTAATATATAATAATATATATAATAATAATATATATTTAATATAAATCAGATATTGTCGGAACAATTCTTCATATCCACGTGTTTGCGGCTGCGCGCTCCTGGAGAGAGTGATGCCCAGTTTATTAAACATTTGTGAGTCGTAACTTTATGCTGAATCAATTTCGTTGATTTGTGAATAGAATAGATTCTGTCACAAATTACTTACTTCGATCTTTGTGGATTAAATTAATTTAGCCTTTAAGTGTTTTTTTTCTTAATCTTCGATTTAAATTACATTATAAAACATCTGTTTCTTTTCCAATTGCAGTGTAATATAAAACATAGATAGGCCTACTGTTTACAGTAGTCAATATTTAAATTTGACCGTAACCTTTAATTAAAGTTGTCCTAAAAGTATTCAACAACTCCCATTCCTGTCTAAGGACAATATTAAAAACGTTTTTGACATCCACTAATAGAAACCAATATGTCAGTGGAAGTGTATTCACAACAGTGGTATAGGGAAAACACTTTTTTTGTCTCATTTAATTGTCTCTAGGACTGTGAGCACTGCTAATGGGACAAGTCCTTTGTTGACTGTTCAGCCCCGTCGAGGACTGGTTGACGAGAAGTTTCAGATCATCATAACAAATTTACTGCCAAATCAAGAAGTAACTCTACACTCTTTACATCAGTCTGAAGATAAGGACTTCTGGGAGGCATTTGGACACTATATCAGTGATGAGCATGGAAGAGTAACAGGTGTGTACAGGTGTGATGCATGACTCTTTAAAAAATTACCATGGTAAACATACTCCATTCCAACATACACTACCCTTCTAAAGTGTGGAAAAACGTACAGATCGAGGCTTGACAACACTTTGCTCTGACTTCCTCTCTCATCCTATTCCTTTACTTGTCAGATTGTCTATATCCATTGCTTCTAAAAATTCAGTTCACTAGTGCACATTTGGCTCAAATATTATACAGTCGGTAAAGAAGTGGATCTCATTTTGCACAACTGGTTTGATGACATCATTAGAAACACGCATGGCCAATTTCGCCAACTTTAGCTTGAAAACTGTGTTTTAGTTGTTTAACTTTTGCTGTTTGTTTTCCCAATACAAGAGCATCACAGTGCAAAACTGTTTTAGGGAGTGATAATGTAGCAGTTTGCATAAAAAGTGCATGGGATTTGCAAATTGCATATAACTCCCTGAATTTGTTTAAGGTTTTGCAGAAATAGTATATTTTTTGAATTGACAAAGCTGAATTTTCAGCAGCTATTACTTCAGTGTTGAATGTCACAATCCTTCATAAATCATTATATGTTGATTTTGTGCTCAAGAAAAATGTAACATTATTAGTATTATTATCATCATTAGTTAAAAAGGATTGTGCTGCTTATAATTTTTATGCAAACTGAGATACATTTCTTAAAGATCAAGTTCAATGTTTAATTCTTTCTTTCATAACTAATATTACAGGTTTTTAAAACTTTCTAAAAAGTTTTTTTCAGCCTCAAACTTTAAACAGTAGTGTATAATCTACAAAGATCCATAATACACCATGTTCACCAATTTGGAAATTGGTAGGTTGCCAGATTGTAATTTGTTTTATCAACTACTTAACCTTATATTATGATAAATTACCTGCTTTGACTAATTAAAGATCATATTAAAAGTAACTTAAGCTGGATGTTCCAGCAGCACACCTAAATTTACAATGAATGACAATTGTATATATCCTGTTGAAATAGTGGCAAAAGATTACAGTTTGGGAGGCACGTATGAAGGCACAGAGCAGATGGGTTTGCTGTGGAGCCTGAGGCCTGTGCCAGGAAGTCGATCTGCACTCAGGTAAGTAAGAATGATGGTGTACAAAGTTTAAATACATTTTGTCCCTAATAAATCCAAATTGTGAGATTTAATGTTTGCTGAAAGTCATTTCTTTTTTATGCATATTCATCCACTAATTATTCCTTCGGGTCTCTTTATTTAAGGTTGCGCAAGATGAATGTACTCACACCGATGGTAGTTAACATATCAGTCTACAGTGGGCATCTGTCTCAAGGATTCATTCAGACCTCAGCACTGGCCACGACTGTCACAGAGCGCTGGTACATGGCACCAGGTGTACAGAGGGTGAACATAAGGGAGAAGGGAGTTCGAGGAACTTTATTTCTTCCCCCAGGTACACACACACACAGAAATACAAGAGAGGTGGTAAACTTGTAGTAATATGAGAGAAGAAAGATTCTAGTCAAATTTTACAAACAACATTAAACTAATTGAATGACTTCAATGCACAATATGTACTTTTTGGCACTAGAGGGCATGTATTCACAAACAAAGGTGTAAAGTAGTTTGATGACACAAAGACAGTGTTGAATAATTGGTCCATATAATTTGTAAACCATTAAAATAGCTTATTTCTCTGGATTTAAACATTCTTCAAAACATTTGGGATAATTTAAGTACATAAGGCAGCAAAATATATAACACTTTTCTAGTGGTTTTTGGATATTTTAATGAAAAAAAAAACTTTCATATTGTGTCTTTACTGTTTGTGCCATAAATGTTCAGGTTATTTGAGTGTACAGATTTTTGTTAGTTCAGCATACTAGTGTACTAGAAACATCACAGTCTGAGCTTAGAGATATAACATGAGGCATGAATGTGAAACATTTATGAACACTTATATTCAGCAGTCTACATGTGTTACTACATACATATTAAGCTTAATATAAGCTTAGATAAACTTAAAAATAGGTGTCAGTATGTGTTTTGGCTGCTGAACTTCTGATGACTTGGCTGCTCATGCAGGTCTGGCTGATGTTGAGAGTATGTTGAGAGTGCTAATGAATAATCCCATGTGCAACATAACAGTCTGTATTGTGTTCTGATAGGCCTGTTTTTCACCAAGGTTTTACACTCATGGGATTTACATGAGAACGAGGAAACAATGGTTCATGTGGGACCATTTCCATGTACTGAACTGTTATTATTTGACTATGCCTTGGTATACCCAGATTTGTATTATATGCCACCTTTAAGGAATGGACCACCACATGCAGATTAACACCAGTAATGGGCTATATTCATGGGGCCGTTTAATTTTGAATAGGTTAATTTTTAATTTTAGGCATTTCCGGTGAACGGTCATGCAATTATAAAATCGATTTGTTTAAAATGAATCATCTTCACTGTTTGAGATATGGTATGAAATAGGTCTCACACCAGACAAGAAGCACTGCATAAAATTTCATTGTTCCTCATCAGGTCTAAAAAATATGGAAATTTATTTTACCCCAGTATTTTCAATGGAGTTTCTGCGCTCGCCTGCTGCTCTAATGGTGTTTGCATTAAACAGCCTTAAATCTCGTTTTACAATTGAACAACTAAATTAATGCTTAAGTCTATTTAACTGATTATGTTTTAATTAAATTACATTATCTATGCTGTAAAATTAACCTTATGAATTTGAAAATAGTCTCATAAACCTTTTACCGGAAGTTTATCAGTGGTTGAAAAACACTTGCAGTTCACATTTTATATAACCCATTGAGAAGATCTAAAAGTGTTCTAATTTTGATCAGTTTTCTTTTTCAAATATATCATAAAATCTTTTTCAATACTGTGCTTCAGAATATAAGTCACATAGCTCATGACATTTAAAAAACTGCTCTTTTAACTCCTGTTAGGAAAACTTTAAATAGGACTAAGCAGTGGCCTCAAAATTTCTCCATTTTTGTTCTCATTTTTTTCAACCTCTACAGGATTCCATTACATCACAACTTTAAATTCAGTAAATAAACTGATGTGTGTGGGGTTTTTTAGGCCCTGGGCCATATCCAGGAGTGCTGGACCTATGGGGAGGAGGTGGTGGTTTGGTTGAATATCGTTCTGCCCTGCTTGCATCTCATGGATTTGCATCTATGGCACTTGAATACCTTTCTCCTGATGAGCTGAGAACGATTGATGTTGATGTCTCATACTTTGAGGTAAATTTTGAAATTTGTCTCCTAATGTGATTGTGACATCCTTGGTTTTCTGCTTTCTTTTGTCGTTTCATTTGTATCCCATGCATTGTGTGTTTCCCAGATATTTCGTTTTACTTTGTATGTGTCTGTATGTCTACATGGTTCCTGTAGAATGCATACCAGATACTGCAAAATCATCCAAAGGTACAGAAGGACAAGATGGCAATGCTTGGGTTGTCTTTTGGAAGTGCCATTACATTCAGTATGGCTGCCTACTCTACAGTCATAAAGGTTTATTTAACTACATACAAAGTATAGTTATATGCAGTTTGAATATAGCTTTTTAGTATTTAAATGTACTTCTACTGTCTTGTAGCCCCAGTGTTGTGTGTGTATCAGTGGAAGTCATGTGGTTTCTATTGATAAATCCCTCTTTGAAGTCTTCGAGGAGATTAAAAGGTAAGTGGTTGTTAAACATTTAATTTACAGTCTGACTTAGCTTCATCTAAAGAGAGTACGTAATGCTGTGTCCTAAGGCCACGTGGGGGGCAGTAATCTGTTTTCTCGTTCACAATGGAAAACCGTATGTTTACTGTTTCAAAATATTTGAAATGTTTCTTAAAATAAAATATAATGTGTTTAATGGGGGAAAAAGTGGTTGTTTTTACCCAGACATTTAAAAAGAACTTATGCTAGAGCAGTAATCACAATAGTGTGATACCGTGAAACCCTGATATTTTTATCCAAGGTTATCATACTGTCAGAATCTTATACCGGCCCATGCCTACTTGACACATGAAAGTGTAAAGCCTGCAGCCAACAACAAATGTGGAAAGTCATTGCTTATTATATTTAACAAACCATTTACTAAGAATTTTATGTAATTTTGATCACATGGATAATTGAATACTAATCAGATGATGTCATTACACTACTGTGCCGTCGGCCAATCGTTTCATTGCTGATCATGATTTCAAGGATTAATAGATCTGCCCTTCACAATAAGCACGAGCACGCACAGCAATCTCAGATCAGTTTGTCCAGATATTTTAATCTGATTCGCAAACTTGTTTGAAGAACCAAATTAGCCAGAGATCAGTTATCAAGAAAAGATCCAGGATCTACCAAATAATCTTGGATCATTTAAGCTAGATACGATGAACGGACCCCAGGTCTAAACAGCTCCTAATTGATTTAGGTAGATCCGTAACACATTTGCACAATGCAAGCCTATGGTCTTCAAGAGTTACCAGCAAAAGATGTCTGGTTTCAGCTGTTGTCATCATTTTGTAAAGTATTTATTGTTGAGAGAGACAATTTTAGTGCACTTTTACATCATATCGCCACATTGTTTAGAATGACAACATTTGTGAAGCATAGAGAATTCAGTCACTGAGTGTGTACATTTTTGATTAAACAAAACATTTTCAGCTGTGGGTAATTTAAAAGTCTTTGACCATTGTGTTCATAAGCTCAACATAAATGTGTGATTGGTTATTATTCTGAGCACTAAAATAAATCAACATGCAGATCTAAATGTGTTATTGTAAATGGACATTTGAATTTACCAACACTCGTAAGAGATTTATTTGAATTTTGCAGAAGCATTTTGCCCCTTTTTATTGATTCTCTAGTGCTTTTTTGTTTGGTTCATTTTGGTTTAATTTTTGCCGCACATCTTTAGTTTCAGACCCTGAACCCCACTTGCTAATGCTAATGTTGACGAAATACACAGCAATAAAACCTCATAATGTACCATAAAAGGTGCTTGCTATGGCAGTTCATGTTGATCAAATAGTTTTTCCCAGTGTTTCATCACTGGACTTGAATTGATATTGCAAAATATTTTTTGTTATTTAAAAAGTATTGTCCTACAGTGTATACAAATCGCTGAAGCTTACTCAATCTTCAGCGAATATAATGAGCATTTGGTAGACCAATAATGACAGACTTGGCCATCCTACCAAACAGAGCAGAGTAGCTTAGATAAAGGAGAGATTAGAGAGATTGAATCTTGGGTTATAAAAAATAACTAAATGTTCATTGCAGAAATATGGACAAGGTACGTGTGAATGAGGATAACCATGTAATACAAAGAGGCATGATCCTGCCGATTCCCTCAGACCCTGCTCAGAAAATAGACGTGAGTAAGAGTTTGATAAAGATTTGTACATAGAGAGATTTTTTTTATTTCTTTGTAAATTTAAAACCTTTTTTTATTGCAGGTTGGGAGAATAAAGTGTCCTGTTATGTTGGTGAATGGCACTGATGATCAGAACTGGGCTTCTGTTGAATCTGCTCAAGATGTGAGTCATTGAACATATACAGAGCAATTTTTTTTTATCCATTTCTCAGTGAATATAGAAAATATATTTTGCTGCAACAGTTTTATTAAACAGTTATATTTGTTAAAATAAGTGTGTGGTCACCTAACATCTTTAGGAATAGAAAGAGAATACATTTAAATTCAAATGGGTTACAACAATATATAAGGACATTTTCTTGTCTTTTTCATTGTATTATTGTTTCATTTTGACTGATGTGATGCAAACATCAGCGGGAAAAAAACTGAAATGATGGTTCATCCAAAAATGAAATATCATATTTTACTACTGACCCTTATGTCATCCCAATCCTGCATAAATTTGTTCTTCTGCAGAAAACAAAATCAAATATTCGGAGGAATGTCTGAATCCAAACAGTAATGGTTACCATTGACTTCCACAGAATCGGCAAACAAAAGATATTTTATAGTTGAGCCATCCCTTTAATGTGTGGTGCTAATTTCGACCACCAGGTGCCACTATCAGTATCAACACAAAATTTAATACTAAAGATATATAGCTCTAAAAACACATCTAAAGATAATTTCTGGCGAGAAAATGGACTCAGAAAGGATTCAAATAATGCAAAAAGTTTTCATATGACTGTTTATGTGACCTTTTGCTTTTTATGCTTTTTATTTAAGCTCTTAGAAGTCTTTCAAATGCATTGTGTGACTATTTGTATTAAAGGGACAGTTAATTAAAAACAGAAAATTGAGTCATCGTTTACTCACCGTTCACTTGGCCCAACTCTTTCCATTTTGGGGTGAACTATCCCCAAGATAGTTGATCTTCAAATCAGATTTTTGTTAAGTGGATCAACTGATTCACTATCCACTCTGGATAACTCAAATGATTCATTTACACTACTCCTGATAAGCTAGCAGGGAAAGCTAGAATGGACATCAAGATTTTTGGTAATACTGAATTAATAACATTTAGATTTTTCAGTTAGCATTACCTTTAAATTGCACAAGTAGACTTTATCTGCATGTTCTTACCTATGATTCAAATGTCCTGATGCGATTTGGAGCCTTGATATGGATGTTTTACACCCAGATGGAGATGATGATGGAGAAAGCAGGAAATCGACACCTGCTGACTGTCTTGACGTATCCTGACGCTGGTCATCTGATTGAACCTCCATACACACCTCACTTCAGAGCAACTAACTTCATCCTTCAAGAAATGAAGGAGAAAAGTAAGCATGCATGATCCATTACCTCTTTTCATATCCACATTTTTGTTTCCTATTTGCATATTCACCTTTTCTGCAGGTGTCTACTTTGATTCAAATTATGAGTTGCATTTCACTCAATTCTTCATTCAAAAGAACTGAAACATGTTGTTTTAAATGTAGACTGAGTGAGAGATACATTTGACTTGGTGCTTCATTATTTATTCCTCATGAAAGTAATGTTACACTTGGTATTTTAATGTGACATTAGTACCCCAAGCATATATTTTGTCCAAAAATGTTGCTTCACTGTTTTGATCCTCTGTATTATATTATTATAATCAATATAAACAAATTACATATTGTGTACAGTACAGTAATATTTAAAGGGGACCTATTATGTAAAAATCACTTTTATAAGGGGCATAAACAGTTGTGAATATAACCAGCTTCTAAATGGTAAAAAATTAATAATTTTATTTTTTATAATAAAATTCACACTTCATAAAAACAGTCTGCAGAAACACTTTGATTGACATTCTCCCTTTGTACGTGTCATCAGAGGGGGAAGCCCCGCCCATTTGTGAAGATTTCTCACTCATTAATATAGGCCTTTAGTCTTGTTTTTGAATCTGCCACTATGCTGACAC
This sequence comes from Danio jaintianensis, assembly GCA_903798115.1. Taxonomy (NCBI): domain Eukaryota; kingdom Metazoa; phylum Chordata; class Actinopteri; order Cypriniformes; family Danionidae; genus Danio; species Danio jaintianensis. The sequence continues at coordinate 1,015,374 of CAIGQV010000785.1, read as the reverse complement.
ATTGGAATGTGTAGCTCCGTCCAAAAAAAGGGCTGGGAGCACAACCTCATTTGAATTTAAAGCGCCAGTCATCAAAATGGCACAATTAGGTTCAAAGCATAAAAGGGGCAGTTTCAGAGTTGTAAAAAATTATTTGTGGGGTATATTGAGCTGAAATGTACATTCACACTCTAGGGACATCAGATACTTATTTTACATCTTGTAAAAAAGGGGCATAATAGGTCTCCTTTAACATGTCCAAACTGTTGATGCAGAAAGTCATTTCTCTGTTGTTTGGGGTTATTCATTGTCTGCTGAAAGTGATGTTCATTTCAATAATTCATTTATAATTTTAATTATAAACTCAGGGGAGAATAATGTCACCAAATTGTAGTTGTTTATTAAAACAATTAACTGATTACTGTTTAGAGTTTAAAGGGATAGTTCACCCAAAAATAAACATTTATGATTTACTCACACTCTGCTTGTTCCAAACCTGTTTGATATTCTTTCTTCTGTTGAACACAAAAGATTATATTTAGAAGAATGCTGAAAACCTTTACTTCCATATTTTCTTTTACTATGGAAATACATGTCTACTGTTTTCCAACATTTTTGGGTGAACTACCCCTTTATACTTCCATATTTCATGCAAGGCATTATGGGGCATAGGAAAATGGTGGATAGGAGTAGTATATTCAAAGGGATTGTTCTGGTAAAAAATGAAAATGTACCCATTTACTCTCTCTCAATTTGTTCCAGACCTGTTTGAGTTTCTTTCTTCTGTTGAACACAAAAGAAGATATTTTGAAGAATGCTGAAAACTGCTAGCCACTGACTACCACAGTTATTTCTTTCCTACTATCTATGCCTAATGGCTTCAAAATGGCTTCTCTTGTGTTCAACAACAAAAAAGAAATTCAGACGGGCTTGAAACTTGTGAAGGGAAAGTAAATTGTGTCAATTTTTGGGTGAACCATATATTTAAATTTCCTCAAATGTGCATGTATCTGTTTGAATGTACATCTGAATGTATGTTGTTTTGTTGTTTCTGCAGTTGTCATGCTGTGGGGTGGACAAACTAAACCACATGCATATGCTCAAGAGGACTCATGGCAGAAGATTTTAGCATTTTTCCATCAGCACCTCTACAGTTCAAACGTTAAGGCCAAACTGTAGTTCCTTCATTTGAAACTGTGATATATGACCAACTTCATTTCAAAATGCCATTAAATGCAATGATTATGCAGCCAGCACTTGATGTTATGTTTCACTTTATCTGTAAAAGAGGATCTTACAGTAACTATACTTTATATAATACACTTATAGTAGAAATATCCCATAATGCAATAATTATTATAATAATTACATATTATAGAAATGCATCATTAAATAATACCACTAAACATATTAGTATTGATGTTTGCTGGGAAAGACACACCTAAGTTAATTTTGATGCTTACGAATACTACATTTCCTTCATTTTGTACCCACAATCCACCTCTTTATAAGAATGCTTAGGACAACATATTTAAGTTTATTTCATCATTTAATTTAGTTTGACTTTTGATTATCAAGAAATAATGCGTATTTTATAAAGTCATAATTATTACAAAATGCTGTATGTGTGCAAGCCAGAAGATGTTAAAATATTTGGGTGAAATTGCAACAATATTTGCAAAAAAATGTTTTATTTGTATTAAATGTAATGAATAAATGTAATGGTTGCACAGAGACAGGATTTTAATGGTATATTTGGATGTAATTGACTATTTTGTTGTTGCCATGTCTAATTTGATGTTTTTACACCGATCAGTTGTGGATGAATAAATTTGCTATATTAAAGATTCGGAAATTGTTTTACAGTTGTTTTCACTCTATTCAGAATCGACACTGGTTTTGGTGGCGTGAGATTATAAAATGACAATCATTAAGATATGGGAAAATTTAAATGTTAATTTAATGTTTAAAAAAAGATTTGATTTTAAATGGTGTAATGTTTTATTTATTCATTCATTCATACATGTATTAAGTAAAATTAATTTTATTTAAACATTTGAAGATATAAGTTAATAGCTTACTACAATGCCAGTAATAAGTCGTTGGACAAAAGTTTGCCATGATTATATGTACATGAAGACAAAATGTTTACAATATCAATTTTTCTAAATACTTTTTTTTTTTTTTTTTTTTTGCTATAGGGCATGTTGTCAGTGTTTGATTTACCAATCCATCTATCAAACCATTCATGTACTGTACCCACAGTATCCCTATAGTCCCTATAGAAAAAAATAATAATAATGAAACACGCCAAATAGAGCGTTTACAAAAAAATCTTAAGACTCATAAAGTGGCCGTTTCACAATATTATTTCGTCCCCGTTTCTCGTAACGAAGTTTCAGTTTTAAATGCGTACTGTTGTCATACGCAGAAAATAGTTCGGTGTTGTTTTGAACCTTCGTTGATTACCGAATGACTTCGAGCTCGCACCCTAACAATCATATCTATAATAAAGTTATGCCGCCCAAACTGCGGTCTTGGCAGGGGCACACGGAGATTTGAGACACCGCCAGAGAGTTTGGCGTGGTGCAGGGTTTGTAGCGGCACTGCATGCGTAAATCACTAGTTTAATATCATGGGCGGGAGCTTCTCTTCTCCCACGATCCACACACTCAGTTCTTCAGCTCTGGAAAACACTGCTGGAGAACAAGCAAAACGATGAGGCTTTTCCAGAATACAGCTCTTGTCATATGTAAGTGTGTTTATCATTATTATTATTCTATTCTCGTCCTGAGAATGGTAACTGCCAGTGGTTTTCATTTGATAAAGATGTTTGACTTGGGAGTTTGATAGCTTTTGTTTTTCAGTGTTTTAGGTTGCTTGGTTTTGTATTGGCATGAGTACAGCTATTCTGTTTTTTGTGCTTTGAGTTATTAAACTTTTTTTACTTAACATTTACACATTTTAAATATAAAACCATGTCTGAGGGGGAAACACAGCTTGTTTGCTACATATGCCATTTTTTGTAATAGTCCTGTAGAAGTATTGTGAAATGTTATGTTGTCCAAAATTGGCATTTAATATAAATTTAAGTTTGGGGTTACATAGTGTCAGGTTTAGTTTTTTAGAACTTGGTGCGGATCTCATCTGGTTTCCTGCATGCGATATTCATTTCAATAATTAGAAACAGACTGTGCTCTTACCAGAAGCCAAAATCATTAACCATGTGAATATTTCACAGTTTCAGGGGTGTAATAGAGTACACATTCAAAATTAAATGTAAAATGAACGGTCTTATGGTTGGTCTTTAAAGGAAATCCCGGGCTGGTTGTCACAAGGATTATAATACAGTATCTGTATAAGATTATGCATCAATATAAAAAAAACAGAAAAAACACAGAAGCTTGTTTTATTTAGCAGTGGCTTTGTGGGTTTTGCTATTGTGTCATGTTGTCACAGGACTTTATTCTATGAGTTATTATTCTCTCTCTTTCTCTCTCTCTTTCTCTCTCTCTCTCTCTCCCTCTATTCATCTACCGACCTATCCATCCATCTTTTCATCTATATATTAATTTTTCCAATTAATATGTCCATCCATCCATCTATCTCATCATCACCCCTATATGCATCTAACCCCCAATTTCTCTATTTACTGTATTTATCTATCCACCCATCCATAAATTGGTCTTCATCCTTCCACCCATTTATCTATCAATCCATACATCTTTTTAATTCACACATCTCTCTGTATATTCATCTATGTATTCCTCTATTCCTCCAATCATCTACAAAAAATTTTTTTCATCCACCAACTTATATCTATCCATCCAACCATTCATCAGTGTATATCTACAGTATATATCACCCTTTCCATCTGAACCATCCATCCATTCATGACCTTTCTCCATGTTTTTATCTACCCACCCATCTATTCCTCTACAGGTATCTGTCAAGTTTCCATACACCTATTTTTCTATTCATCCATCCATCAATCAATCTATTAAACTTCCCTGATCAAGTTTCATTGTGCAGCTTTTCATAAAAAATTTTAAACACACTCTGATAAAATCCCATGTGATTCCCACAGCTATTGCTCTGCACACTCTGGCACAATTGCTCGATCACAATGACATGTGTGCGGAGGGCAGCTGTTACCCTGCGACTGGTGATCTACTGATAGGAAGAGCACATCGACTCACAGCCTCATCCACCTGTGGTCTGGATGGCCCAGAACAATTCTGCATCGTCGGCCATTTAGAGGTAGGCCCAAGGAAACAAGACTAACCTACTGTCATGGACTATATCAGCCAGACAAGCCCTAGTTTTTCTTGTTCAAGAAGTCATTTCACTCATCACAATAAAGACATTACAGCAGGGGTGATTAACCCTGTTCCTGGAGATCAGCTCCAACCCTGATCAAATACAACTAACCTAACTATGTAGGATCTGAAGGAGCACTTGGTATTTAAAGACCTTTTCATCAAGGTTGCAACTAAACTATGCAGCAAGGCAGATCTCAGAAACAGGGTTGGGCACCCCTGTATTGCAGCATTTGATTATTAAATGTTACAATATGAACAATGATGGGGGCAGCACAGTGGAGCAGTGGGTAGCACAATCGCCTCACAGCAAAGAAGGTCGCTGGTTCGAGCCAGCTGGGTCAGTTGGCATTTCTGTGTGGAGTTTGCATGTTCTCCCAGTGTTGTCGTGGGTTTCCTCCGGGTGCTCCGGTTTCCCCCACAAGTCCAAAGACATGTGGTATAGGTGAATTGGATAGGCGAAATTGTCCGTAGTGTATGTGTGTGAATGAGTGTATATGGGTGTTTCCCAGTGATGGATTGCAGCTGGAAGGGCATCCGCTGCGTAAAACATATGCTGGATAAGTTGGCGGCTCATTCCGCTGTGGCGACCCCAGATTAATAAAGGGACTAAACCGAAAAGAAAATGAATGAATGAATGAACAATGATAAAAACAGGGTTTAATGTGAAATGTGACACTTTTGTAGTTAGAAACAATCTATAAATATGCCATCATTTGTGCATCACTTTCATACTAAATTTAAAATACAAAATTTTATTACAATTAATTAAAATTATTGTATTACAATGAGAATTGAGAGGAATTAAGAGGAAAAACACAAGAGTAAAATCTTTTTATTAAAATATCCAAAAAAACACTAGAACATTGTTATGCATTTTGCTGACTTACATGCATACAGTACATTATCTCAAATGTTTTGAACAATGTTCTAATCCATAGAATTAAGCAATTTTAACTATAGTGACAGGCCGCGTCCTATATCGCTAATGCTAATGTTAAACATCTTTGATTTCCAGTTTTGTTTTAAAGAAATCATTTTAAAATATCATGCATTTTATTATACTGCACAGAGCAGCATTAAATTAGAATCTTAAAATGTATCCGACATGATAACACAGTGCTGTTTCTTCCCCACATGATCAGGAATGGAAGAACCAGAAGCAGTCAACTGTGGCATAATAAAAGCTCCGCTACCACCAAGCCGCATCATGCTCGCCTCTTATCAGCATCTGCAAACCTCTTTAGCAATCTTGTTGCGCTTTGGCAGCTTTTAGCCTTACTCTGTTTCATGCTATGATAAAAATTTGTCTAGAATACTTTAGCTCATCCATGAACATGATTTCTGCAGGAGTCCCATAAGATGTAATGAACTCTCATGATTCCACACTTATGGCATCATCAAACTACACCTTTGGTTGTTGTGAATACCCGTGGCGAAAAAAATTACATACTTTACATACTTGCATACAAATGATATGCTTTTAAGGGTAAATTAATATGAATATATGAAATATTTAACAATACAAATTCTAAACATAGGTTTATGTCTTTATAATTATTATCTCTTATATATGGCATACACAACCTCGCATCGCTATGATTAGATCGTAATCTTTCAATGTCATTGCGTGAGTAACACAGCATTCATCTTTTTTCTTCCCACAATTATATTCTGTCTGATGAACAATCAGATGTCTGTGTGGAGAGTATGTTGTGGGAGGTCGAAGGCCCCTGTCAGATGTTCCAGACCCCCTTAGGCCACTGTTTCAGCCTTTACGCTGTCTGTGTGGCCTACTACTATCTATTCTAAGTTGTTTATTGTGAGTGATGAACTGAGCAATGGTGAAATGCCAGTGCATAATATGCCTGTGTTCATGTAGATTTAATCCAGAATTTAACGGTCCAACACCACTTACAATTACAAAATACGATATTCTATCAAACCTTAAAATAATTGTTTACACAAATGAAAATGATCTTATTATTTGTATTGTACTATAAACGTATGACTTTTTTTTTTCAGTGCAATACAGGAGGCATTTTGTAGAATATCCTTCTAGCTTTCTTCCTTAAAAAAAAAGTTTAACACTATTATAAACTAAGAATCAACAAAGCTGTAGTATGAATTTGACACCAATTGTTACCTAATTGCAAAAATAAAGCTTATTTTCAGTCAAATTTGAAAACACTCCTTATTCACACCGCAGCCTTACATAAGAATCCTGATGCTTAAAATATTTTACTATTTTTTTATGTGACAGTAAATAGCTAAAATATTACAGAAACTTGAGTTTAGAGTACCTTTCCAATAGTAACTCTAGTTTGGAGTCTCATTTAAAAACATGCATGAAATTCCACACAAAACACCCTTCATATTTCAAAAGCACAGTGTTTATCCTTTCCATCCTATCCTTCCATTTACCCTGTGTATTTTGGCATATTTTGGCTTTGCACTTCAAGTGAACCTGACACCCCCAAATCAAGCTATTGGTTTTTGCACTATAAATCCAATTTCTTTGAAATCAAACAATATAGGTTTGTGTGAGAGAAAAGACCCAAATGTATTTTAATACTGTGCTATTAGTTAGGATTTTAAAGCATTACAGCCATTGCAAAACTCAAGAGAGCCATTGGTCAATATTTGTCAATTATATTTCAAAGTTTTAGTGGAAGGTAAAAATCAATGTTTATCAATATCAACTTCTAAAATCCAGACAGAACTGAATTCATGTTTATGTGTATAGAACTTAACTTAGCTTCAAAGCAGCTTTACAGAACAAATGTATGATCTACTTTACAATTAAAGTATTGTGGTTATCTGAGGCTACTATGAGGGATGCACCAATGTTTTTTTTTTATACTGATTTGAATAAAAATATTTCATCTGAAACCAATATTGAATACCGTACTATGCAATACTAGCTAGTTTATTTTTCTCCATTAAATTAGATTTACTGAATTGACCATTTACTGTAACATTCAACTTTCCACTATTTTAAGTGAGACAAGTTAAAAAAAAAATACTATAATTTAATTTAATTATAAAGTAATTAATATGACTTTAATCTCCTAAGCTGATTTAAGTGTAGTTGTTTTTTTACAGTATAGTCCAAGAGGTTTTAGTCCCCCCTAACACAATGGTTTGGTTCCAGCACATCAGTTGCTTTCCCGATATCTAACATTTATATATTTAAGATGCAGCTCATTTCCTATATATAATTATAATTTGTATTTTGGCATATAATTGGCCATTGGTATTTGCCTTTATTATACATCATCACTAGTTATAATGTCTAAGTAATGTCCGTATTCTGAGATGATGCAATCATGCAGATAATGACAGTATTCAATCAGAAATGTACTGATTTAGAGAAAATAGTTATTTGCTCAGATGTTCGGTGTGTTTTTTAAAGACCTATCCCTAATCACAACCAAGAACTTGGAAAAATTTGTTTGTCATTTTGCCACTTAAATTTTGTCTGTCAGTTTTGCTCTGTATACATGTGTTAATATTAGAGTCATGCGTATGAGTGGCTGAGAAAAACAGGTGCACATCCAGAGCATCTGGATTCCTTCTGTCTGCAATGTTTTACATTCCTCTAAACCCCCAAAAGACTCTGTGTGTCTCACACGCTTCACTAACATCTGCATCTCCATCTTTGTCCATCGTCAGGAAAATATGTGCTTAAAATGCGATTCCCGACGGCTGTACAATGAATTCACCCACCCCTACAGCCACACCATTGAGAACGTGGTGACAACCTTCACTCCCAACCGCCTCAAAACCTGGTGGCAATCAGAGAACGGTAAGTTTTAACACGACAGTAAATACTATTACTAATGAGATCTTAGTAATATCTTAGTTCTTTCACCTCTCAGATATGAAGCTACAAAATCTGTCACAGGGGTGGTACCTTTTCAAAAGGTACAATTTTGTTCCTAACAGGTCCTTAAAAGTACACATTGATACCTAAAAAGTACAAATGTGTACCGCATAATACATTAAAGGTATAAAAGTGAACCTTAAAAGGTACAAAAGTGTAACCTAAATGTACTAATGTTCACCTGTACGGTACAAAAGTGTACTTTCTAAAAAGGTACCACCCCAGTGACAGATTTTGTACCTTTATTTCTTAGTGTGTAGAGATTTCTCAGTTGTCTCATGTCTCCAGAGTTTCAGACAAAACCATGATAAAAATTCAAACTAAGAGACTTAAGGAGATATCAAAGATGTGATTAAAAAGCCCCTCAAAGTAATATTAATAAAATCTTTGTTTGAATAAAGATTAAAAAGGTTTGTAATCATGTCAGATTCAGTTTAGCAAATTTTTGATTTATTCGTGATCATGTCATGTGAGGCTGCCCTAATCTATTTTCACTCCATGATCATTTCTCATATCACTTATTATTTAACCACTTGGTCCCAAGCTAGCATTACTACTTTGAAGCCACTTGAATCATTGTACAAACAATCCTTAAAAACCCTTGATAAGAAATCAGTTCAATTTCATCATTGTTTAATATTAAAGAAATACAACCTGCTTAGTTGGGAAAATTTAATTAAATATGTACATATTTGTTTACTGTTTAAGACTTTACATAACCCGACTTCACCACTAAATCAGTTCGTGAAAGTTAGAACGACTGCTCACCGAACTACTAGGGGTGGTGAAAGAGGGGATTGTACTATTCCTCTAAAAAAAAAGTAAATTCAGTCAGTCGGTATTTTCAGTGAAAGCTGCTAGGGAATGTAACTCCATCCCTCCAACAATTAGAAGATCACTTACTTTTCGTTCTTTTCAGTTTCATGTTAAAAATTGGTTATTGACAAATCAGCATTGTCAGCATTAGTACTGTATTTTTGACACTTATTTGTACTGTTTGTCTTTGGTTTTTTTGTCCTCTTCTGCTGCCATCAATCCGTTTTTGTTTTTTGCTTTTTTATTGTATATTATATATGAGTGTATTTTATGTTATTATGCTTTGTTCTATTTTAGGTGTGAACATTCTGTAAGGGGTCTACAGATGAAAAATAGCCATTCTTGGCTAACTCTGGCACATTTTACAGCAATGTTTATTAATGTGCATTGACCCTGTAAACAAATAAAATAAAAAATAAATAAAAAAGATTTTGCTGTGTTTTAATTTTAACACAAGTAAAAATGAATTTGGGAAAATATTAAAACTTCTTTTATAGGGTTCCTAATTAAAAACAAAAAACAAAACAAAAAACAGAACTTATAATAAACCAATGTTCAATTAAATATCCTTCTTTATTTAAAGTATACATACTTTTCTGATAATTCTATTTATTTTATCCACCAAAACAGAGTCCAGTCTCCAACAAAACAAAAAACAAAACAGAGTCCAAACAAAACAAAAACACTCCAAAATTAATAAACAGAAAAACTTAGGATTAGGAAAAGAATAATTATTTGTGGGGAAAAAAATAAGTATAAAGGCCCTAATAAAATGGATAGTTTATCCCCGAAAATTACATTGCTTGAAGACCCTAATGTCCTTTCAAATCTGTTCTTCCATAAAAGAAATGTCTATATATAAATAATCATTTGAAATGGATCAAAAAAGTTTTTGGACACAAATGGTTGATGTTCAATAGTTTTAGGACAACTTTGATGAATGGTTTTGATCCACTTCAAAGGTTGTCTACTATATACACAACAGAAGTCAAAGGAAGTCAACAAAGCTCTTTGTGAACCAACAGTCATCCAGAATTTAACCATATTGTTACCAGCATTTATTACAGTGATAATAGGATACTAGTCTGGAATGACAAGAGTAGATGACAGAATTTAAATTTTTGGATGAACTATTTATGAAGCATAAGAGACTCTTGATCTATTAAAAATCAATCATTTGATTAGCTCTGCTGCCATATTCATTAAAACTCACTCAAATATTCTGAAAGCTATCCACTTTCATGACTCAGTCAGAACAATACACATCTCTATCATTGGTCCCAAAAGAATATACACTGGAAGAACATACTGAGTCTTGGGACAGAAACTTGGATAGTCAAAGAGAAAGAGTGAGCAAAGGAAAAAAAAAAAAGTTTAGCTAAGAAGAGCTGACAGGAAGTAGTGGGAATGAGAAAGTGAGATGTGGGATGAATGCAGCCGTTGGCCATGGGAAACAGCTGGCCTGCTCTTTCCCCAGTGACTGGCTTCTTCCACAACAGTCACGCTACCGGACTCAGTCAACGGGTGTGGCGCACCATCACTACTTTAGAGAATTTATGACTTTGGATGCTTTTTTTGGCATAGTGCTGACTTTTGATGCACCCTTGTTCCCAATAATTGAGAGAACATTTTCTATCAATTGTATTTGTGATTTAAAAAATAAAATCCTTAGTAAATGAGTTTTACTACAGCGGGGAAATTAAGTGTTGAACACGTCATGTTTTTTTTTCCTGGGAATAATATTTCTAAAGGAGCTGTTGACATGGAATTGAACCAAATTTTGGTAAAAACCCAAACAATACAAACATAAAA
>CAIGQV010000785.1:955973-1004552 GCA_903798115.1 Danio jaintianensis | reverse complement strand
TGCGTAATAATGAAATGACACAAGGAGAAAGTACTGAAGTACTGAAACATATTTAATACTTTATATAAAATGCTTTGGTGATGGCAGCTTAAAGATTCATCATATGGAGAATAAAGTCACATGAATTGCTCAGGTGTGAGTGTAAAAATCTTTATGGTTCTGTTGGTCTTGTCTTTCAAATCTGATTTTTATTTTGTATTTTCTATTGGATTCAAGTCAGGTGATTGGCTGGGCCATTCTACAGCTTGAGTTTCCTTCTCTGAAAGCATTTGAGAGTTTCCTTGGCTGTGTTTTGGATCATTGTCGTGCTGAAATTTTCACATCATCATCCTGATAATGTAGATGTTGGACTGAACCAGCTAATATTAATTTACAATGACAAAGGGCAGAGGGTTGCTGAATAACTACTGAGAGATTTCAGCTGCTGTCAGGGCTTTCACTGCCTTTCTGCACCTCCCTTTCTTCATGTGTTCAATACCTTTTTCCTGCGTCATTTCATTTTATTATGCATAACTTAATTTGTAAAACTTTTAGAAATATGTTTTTTGAGAAAAATGGTGACCTGTTCAATACTTATTTTCCCCACTGTATAGCCTATTTATGGACCACTTATAACGTTAGTCAAGGTTTTTTTTATGCATCATTGTTATTATGAATTATCATTACTGTTTGAGTATATGACTTAGATAATTAAACTTCTGTTGCTACTGTACCTTTAATAATGTAAAACATGCAGATTACTTGTGGACCCCTCTTAAAGGGACAGGGTGATGAATAAAAAAGAAGATGGGAGAGAAAACCACTGTTTTAGTGCTTTTGCATCCCCACAAAAATGTTGCATTCCTCCAATTTGAGTTGGTCATCGATAATTTAAAAAGTATTACATGTGCCTTAACCAATACAGACCAACAAAAAAGACATTTAAAAAGAACTGTCATAATTTCTATTAACGCAATTGCTGTACCACGAAACTTAAAAATGGTGGAGTACACAATACATATTACTAAAGCAAATGAGGTACTAAAATGAGGACAGTAACCTCAATTCTGATTCAGTCAAAGTACATGCTGATTATATAGAGATTTTTGGTATACCCAACCCTAACCACCACTTTTGCTACAAAACCTCTGAGATGGAAATGATATGAAGGGTTATGTTATTTACAAGAAAATCCAAAACTTTTGAGAACAAATGCAAAAGCATTTTTTTAAACCAACCTAATTTTCATCTGTATTTTTAACTTAAAATCAGTTATAATGTTTGCTTCTAGTTTGTGGATTTTCTGTCAGGTCTACAACAGTTTGAACAGCCCAGTCCTTCTCATTGTTTAACTTAAATTCAATTGTGGTTCACAAAAGAACCCAACTGTGCTGTCATCAGCCACTATGTTGACATTGTTAAAGTTCAGCATTCCTAATGTTTTCCACTTCCTCAAACCTCCTCTGGTGTTTTGGAATATAGTATCTCTATCCTTTATTACCTCACCATGTTCCTGAGCACACAAAAGGAGTCACTGAGGTAAAACTATGGGATGTTGTGTTAATATAGGATTGGCATTTGGTAGGGTCTGAGCAGGATTTATTCCAGAATGTCTGGCATGTGAGTTGGGCTTGGTTATCCACTATAATGGCATTGACATTTGACACAGAGATCATCCGGGTGTTGCTGTTTTATTAAATGCTATGATTTTGAACCTATTGTTCAATTTCATGTTTTCCGCCTTCTGTGTACAAGGGAAAATTCCAGACACGGGGATTGGTTTCTTAGACTCTTGAGGAAGTCCTGACTTATAATGTGTTTATATAACATAGTGAACACTTTTGTTTCAAAAGATCAAGGGAATTCTTTGTGCTTTTTGTTTTTTTCCACATGGAACAACCCACTGTCTTTGATATACATCTATAGCAGATAGCTTAAAACAAGTAAATATTACTATTATTTGTCAAATGTATGACATTGTTCAAAATATTTGTCTTTAATTTGAATTACCTATACATACAATAAATAAAACAACTGTATAACTTTTGCATAAAATAATTTATTGTATATTTAGAGAGTTTAACTTCTTTATTTCTTTAATAATTTGTCCATTCCTCTCCATCAGGAGTTGAAAATGTGACCATTCAGCTGGATTTGGAGGCTGAATTCCACTTCACACACCTCATCATGACCTTTAAGGTGAGACAGACATTCATTCACACACACACAAACATGAAGAACTGGAACACAGTCTTCAGGAATGTAGAGCATATGTGTAGATGATAAGTTTAAAGAGCTGGCTGTATTTTCTGAAAGTGTTGCATGCCTAAGTAGAACCATTGGCATAAAGGGCCTCTCTAGCATCTACTCAGACTCTAAAAAAGATTGATGATTTGTTTGTTGTCTTGGTTTATACATTCAACTGTAAAAAAACTGAAGGAGGTGGTCAGAGGAGCAGAGCCTGCAGAGAAGTGATCAAAATCCCACCCAAATTTGTACAGACCCAATCGCATAATCACAATCTTTTTTTTAGTCATTTGATGCTATAAAAAGTTTTAGAAAACAGGGTGTGGTAACATTTTTGTTATAGATCCAAATAACTAATAAAAAGCAATTCTTGTATACAATTCTTCTTGTATGAAATCAGCATAATGTGTAATCTTTATATCTACTGTGTAATATGATGGATGTTTTTAAAATTTTGCTTATGATATTGTTGTTATCCTATTTTCAGACAAACTCTCACACCAAATACGAAACCATTGATAAACTTGATCATTTGCAATGACCAAGAATGCATTTTTCCTTGCTCCAATGTTGGATTCATAAAATACATCTTTAAATTAGGATCAATAAAGTTTTGGGCTACAACACAAACACAAATGATATGTAATCTATAGTGCTTACAAGACCTTACGAGATTTATTTGAACCAAATACATGATAAAATTGCAGTTGGGTAACAGGTGCATTAGTGCTACCTTGCGTCAAGCTACACATCACACTTTATGATATTAGCAGTATTTGTCGTGGGTTGCTTAAAACCCACTTCAACCCATCATTCAGTGCTTGTAATTACTTGCGATGACATTAAGTGAATTCTGAGTATTTAACAAGCAGACATGCACTATTTGCAGTGCTTTACTAATAATAAACTGAATCAGCCGATTCAAATGTTATCACTCAATTGAATGGGTGTTATCAGTGGTTATCAGCTGATAGATATGGGTCAGTAGGGGCATTCTGCACCTACTAGTTGGCTCAGAAGGCTGTTTTCATCCATCCACATGGTTAATCAGCTATAGATCACATACGGCTGTTAACGAGAAGTTAACGAGAATTGTTTATATTATTTATTAAATTTCCCATTAATTGTATTTTATTAACGTCAACCTCAACCCTAAACCCAACCATCACAGTTATGTAAAAACAGATCTGGAGTCTTCTCTATTAGTATAGCTTCATTCATTCATTTTCTTTTCGGCTTAGTCCCTTTATTAATCTGGAGTCGCCACAGCGGAATGAACCGCCAACTTATCCAGCATATGTTTTACTCAGCGGATGCCCTTCCAGCTGCAACCCATCACTGGGAAACATCCATACACACACTCATTCACACACATACACTACGGACAATTTATCCTACCCAATTCACCAATACCACATGTTTTTGGACTTGTGGGGGAAACCGGAGCACCCGGAGGAAACCCACGCGAACACGGGGAGAACATGCAACATACAGTACACAGTATAACATAATGATATCTCTATTGGGGCTCTCAATTTTACAGGAATTATGATCACATAATATAACTGACACATCTAGACCAAATAAGCACTATGAATACAAGCCCACCAGGGAGAAACAACTCAAATCATTATATGCAAGCTCTTCAGATTGGATATTTCTATGGAAAATTCATAGAAATTATATTTAGTATAATAAAACATTAAGTAAACATGAGAATAAATCTGTTATTATTGGTATAGCAATGATACACCACTCTACTTTTCTTCTGTTTTTACACTGGTTTTCAAAAGAGTCTCCCCTTTTGTGCAACAGGCGGTCTAGCTCAAATCTAATTGGATGGTCTAAAACACACAGGAACCTTCATTTTTCAATGCGTCATGCATTAGCATTCCTATATTTGACAGTGTGAAATGGACTTTATTCTGCAGCCATCAGGGGCAAACAAAATGTTTTGGCTTCACTTTTTTCCTCTCAGGGGGTGATTTGTTCATTTGCGCATGCGCACATTTGTGCAGGTGGAGGAGAAGATTAGTTCATTTTTCGAGTCCTCTATCAGGTTTTAATCGTTCGTTCCAAACATATGCAGTCAGAGCCAGAAAAAGATTTGATCCGTTCATCTCTCGAGTCCTCGGTTTGAGTTGTTCGTTCATCACATGAAAGACAGAAGCCAATCATATGCATTTTGAGCCAGAAAAAGTTTTAATCCGTTCATTTCTTGAGTCTTTTGAGTCATTCCTTTACATGCTGTCACGTGATGAATGAACAACTCAAAAACCAGAAGACTCAAAAGGTGAACTAATCATTGGTGTTTCGGGCTCAGATTGTATGCATTGGTTAAGCTTATGGAACTGTCAGTGTCAGGTGAATGAACGACTCAAATTTGAAGACATGCCAGATGAGGTGATTAGAGTTCATAGACAAAACACCAGGTAAACAATGAAGGATTATTTTCTATTTCTTAGTATAGTAGCATTCCAGTTACTTGTTTGTAGGGTGGTTAACGTTTGGGCTAGTTGTATATGTGTTTGGAAGCATCTTGTAACATTTTAATGTTATTTTGGCAAATTGAAAAAAAAATTTGTTCATTTTTAGTCAGTAAACTTCCCATCACTAGTTCACATGTTAACTTACCATCATATCGACCCAATCCTCAGACCCATTCATCGTCAGAACACAAATTAAGATATTTTAGATATCCAAGAGCAACATTCGAGAGATGTTTAAAGTCCAGAAAAGGAACCAAAAACATTCCATGGGACTTCAGTGGTTCAACTGTAATCAAACAAAGCTTTAAGAACAAGTTTGTGCAACAACAAAAAAAACTGGAATCACTTTGTTCACCTTTCTTGCATGCTTACTATGGGCAGTGCAACGTTATGGCCAGTAACATGCAAGCATTGTATTGTCCCTAGGAAATCTGCATCCTGACCTGATGTAGAAGACATAGGCGAACAAAGTCATTTTTAAAAAAATGTTGTCAAACAATCCTATTCATTAAGGGTTGAACCACTGAAGTTACATGAAATGTTTTGAGAACATTTTTGGTTCCTTTTCTGGACCAATGCTGTCTATAGAGGATGAGGCAGTTCTTAGATTTTCCTCCAGAACATTTTAATTTGTGTTCTGAAGTTGAACAAAGGTCTCAGTGGATTGCAACAACTTGATGGTAAGTATGAAATAACAGAATTAGATTTTTTGGGTGAACTAATCCTTTAAGCAAACTTTTGCAGTCTTTCAGGATGTAATCCTCAGTAAATTACTTTTTTTTGGCAGACATTTCGGCCTGCAGCCATGCTGATTGAGCGATCAGCAGATTATGGGAGGACCTGGCAGGTGTACCGTTACTACGCTTTCAATTGCTATGAATCCTATCCACAAGTCCCAAAAGGGCCAATCAAAAAAGTGGATGATGTCATTTGTGATAGTCGCTATTCTGGCATGGAACCATCAACAGAAGGAGAAGTGTGTAGTACACATGAAAGGCATACATATATATGTGCTTAAATACACTATGTAAAACAGTATGCATTAACTCATGAGTCCTGTTCTTGTCTACTTGTGCACAGGTCATTTTTAGGGCACTTGATCCTGCATTTAAGATTCTTGACCCTTATAGTCCTCATATTCAGAGTAAGTAACTAACACATAAAGTTGTTTATTAGAAGGTTTTTGGTTCCATTTGTGAATTCTAGTATATGTATATACAGTAGAGATAAAAATTAGAGAACAATTTAGGAGAACATGATTTTTTTTTAGTTTTGGAGTAGCAAGTAGCATGCTAGCAGAACAGTGTTTTACAAAATAACCAAGAAACTTCCAACAAAAACAATGACCCTTCCTCCTCCACCTTCTTTACACAGTTTCGGTTTAGTCTGTAAGTTTACTGATGACCATAATGTTCAGTCATTAGGCTGCCATTTTAATAGGGTTTATCAGATCATTACTGCCACATGCCAGATTTACACCAATAATAGGAGCAACTTTTAAATTGTTCTCTAATTTTGATCAATGTTCTATGTTAAGTTTTTAATACTGCTCTTTTACTCCTTTTAGGATAACTTCAAATAGGACTAAGCAGTGACCTCAAAAATTTTGTAAATTGTAGTTTGTTCTCTAATGTTGATCTCTACTGGTTAATTGGTCTGACTGCTGATATTTGTTTGTATGTGTGTTTGTGCATATAGACCTACTGAAGATCACAAACCTGCGCATAGCTATGGAAAAGTTGCACACTCTTGGTGATATGTCTGATGACAGAGAAGTAGTGAGACAGAAATACTTTTATGCAGTCTATGACATGGTCATACGTGGCAACTGTTTCTGCTATGGTCATGCCTCCAAATGTGCTCCTATTGGCAACGAGGCAGGCGTTGAAGGAATGGTATGTAAACACAACAATGGTTCCAATCCAGAATCACTTGGTCTACTGACCCATCTGTGTGTGTAGGTTCATGGTCACTGTATGTGTAATCACCATACTACTGGACTGAACTGTGAAGAGTGTGAGGACTTTTACCAAGATCAGCCCTGGAGACCAGCAGTAGGCCGAGAGACAAACGCGTGCAAGAGTATGACAAAGAACCCACAGTTAACCACACATTATATTATATTCACCAAATTAACAAAAAGTCCTGCCCTACGTTACTTCCACTAAATATTCAGTTTTCTCAATTACCAAAATTAAATATTAATCATCTATTGGTCAAAAAATCATCTGCTCTTTTTTCCTATTCCATTATCTCTCAGAATGTGAGTGTAACCGTCACTCAGGCTCCTGTCACTTTGACATGGCGGTGTATCTGTCATCGGGAAACCGCAGTGGAGGAGTTTGTGAAGACTGTCAGCACAACACACAGGGCCAATGGTGTGAGAACTGCAAACCTTTCTACTACAAGCACCCTCAAAGAGATATCAGAGACCCCAGGATCTGTGAGCGTAAGTGCCTTCTCCTCTGAACTCTGAAATATCCCATAGTCTAAAAAGAGCATTTAACCTACAACCAATCAGCTCACAACCTTCAAACCTTCATCTACTTGCTTAGATATCTTAAAGCTATAGCCATGCTGGCAGCATGCTGACCATGTAAGAAGCATTCAAGCAATGTGTTAAATCATGAAAGCTAGCACAATTCATCTTACAAACATACTAAAAAGCTAATTCCTGTTAGCATCAATCTTATTCATGCAAGATAAATGTTGCTAGCATCTTTCTAGCATAAATAAGCATGTTGCTGACAAAAATTTAAATGATTATTTTTGCTTGTTTGTAGCATGAATTAATGTGTTGCTAGCTTTAATTGTCATATTCATTCATTCATTTTCATTTCGGCTTAGTCCCTTTATTAATCTGGGGTCGCCACAGCGGAATGAACCGCCAACTTATCCAGCATATGTTTTACGCAGCGGATGCCCTTCCAGCTGCAACCCATCACTGGGAAACATCCATACACACTCATTCACACACATACGCTATGGACAATTTAGCTTACCCAATTCACCTATACCACATGTTTTTGGACTTGTGGGGGAAACCGGAGCACCCGGAGGAAACCCACGTGAACACGGGGAGAACATGCAAACTCCACACAGAAACGCCAACTGACCCAGCCGAGGCTCGAACCAGCGACCTTCTTGCTGTGAGGCGAACATGCTACCCACTGCGCCACCGTGACGCCCCCTAATTGTCATATTGCTATCCTTTTTATATATTTTTTAGGGGTTTTTAACCTTTATTTATAGGAACCACTCCAACGGCTCCAACGTCATCTTGAATTCACAGTTAGCACATCTCTTACATGGTTAGCATATTGTTTACAGGAGTTACCATATTTCTAGATGATTAAGCATGATTTTAGCATGTTTGTAATGTGAAACAACATGTTGGTAGTATGAATAATCATATTGCTATCAGCTATTTTGTCAGATTGTTAGCATGTTGTTAGTTATCAGTTCATGCTCAAACTTACAAAAATGTTCATTCTTGACAGCAACATGCTTAATCATGTTATAAACATGTTAGCAACATGCCACTAGGTTAATAACATGCTAACAAGCCAATTCATGCTTAATGTGCTGGCAACACGCCAAGTCATAGTAGAAAAATGCGAGCACTATACTAATTTGTATTAAAACATGATCAAAACTGAAGGTAAAAACAAACAGGTTAATTTGTGTTAAAAATGTTAACAATTTAAGTTAAATAATTTAAGATTTAAAAACATAAAAACTACATGTTAATTCCTCCTAGAACCATTCTACCAACATGCTAATTCTTGCTAGAAACATGTATATTTAAGCCAATGACAGTAACAACATGCTAATTGATGCTAGAAAAATCCTAGCAAAACGTTAATTAATGGTAGAAGCATATTACTGTGGCAAAACCTTCTCAAAACGATATGCTAGAAACATGCTAGCAAGATATTCAGTCATGCTATAAACGTGTCTTTGTCAAGTCAACATCAAAGTTTGTCAAACTTTACTACTAACGTTACCATATTATTGTGTAATGTATGTGTCTGTGTTTAGCTTGTGACTGTGACCCGCGGGGTTCTCTGAATGAAGGCTTGTGTGACAGCGCTACAAATGTTGTGAGAGACATGATTGCAGGACAGTGTCGCTGCAAAGCTAATGTGGAGGGACAACGTTGTGACCATTGTAAAAAGGGACACTATGGCCTCAGCGAAAACCCATTAGGCTGTCAGTGTATGTAAACACAAATTTACACAAAGCAGTAGCTTTTTTTTAAGCCTTTGGCTACCACTGTCTTCCTTTTTTCTGCCTTCAGTGAGTATGATCCTGTTTTTCTTTCTTTTGTGTGTGTTTGTGGACCCAGCATGCAGCTGTAATCCTCTAGGCACACTCCCAGGAGGAACTCCTTGTGATATGGAGACAGGAAGCTGTTACTGCAAACGTCTTGTGACTGGACGAAATTGTGACCAGTGTCTGGTGAGAAAACATGATGTGTTTATTAATGGTGGAAGTAAAAAGGTACAAATAAGTTTACTCCAATAAAAAGTTCTTTTTTATTGTTTGATTTTACAAAAAGTTATAATACAAAAGTACTTTATTTGTATGTACTTAAGTAAAAAGTGCTTACTGGATGAATGTTAATTAAACAATAATTACTCTGTGCAAGTAAGTGAAAATAAAATGTACCACATAGCCTAGTATAAGTAAAAAAAAATGTTTAATCGGTTAACAAAATGTGTGTGAATGGCTGCTGGCCAATATAAACATACAAAAAAAACATGCTCGGAAAATGCTCAATTTTTAAATAAAACCTACACGTTCATGTCACCAAGACTTGGACATGTCTACATTCAGGCACTTCCTACAGTGAGCTTGCCATAAACTGCTTTTTTTGAAAACCTTTTACTCCACAAACAACTGACAATCATGACCTAAATATTATTTTCATGTATAATACAAATAAAACATTTAATTCCATAAATTGTGGCCACTCAAGCTCACATTTTTGACTCATTTTGAAAATTCACCTATTCTGACTGGATCATTTAGATGAGTGAGTTGTTAAATGTAGACCTGTATCTGTAGCCTCTTCATTTGAATCAGTGAATCGGTGAGTCATTGACTTCTTAAAAGATTCAATTGGATCGGTCCAATTCACAAATTAATTGTTCAATTTGACATTTACATATTGGATACAGCTATCATGTGTGACAGTTTCTCCAGATCAAAATTACTTTGCTATATTTATGAAAATGTAAAAAGTGAAATATTTTGTTTTCGAATGTAGAGAAGTAAAACCTAAAACAAATATATTTGTACTTCAAACAAAGAACATATTTAAACGTATTTAAGTACAATAGAAAAGTAAAAATACTTTGTCATCTATCAATGCTTTATTTTATGTCCGTATATGTGCTTGTATATAAACCGTTTTCTCTTTCAGCCTCAGCACTGGGGTCTCAGTAATGATATGGATGGCTGCAGACCATGTGACTGTGATGTTGGCGGGGCTTTCAACAATAAGTAAGCACATGTATCGGCCCAACAAGAAACAATGATCATAACTATCATTCAGATCCACATATTACATTTTTTTTTTTACATTTTGTTCACTACATAGTTGCTCTCAGGAGACAGGACAGTGCGCTTGTAAGCAGCATATGTTTGGTAGGCGTTGTGACCAGCTGCAATCTGGGTACTACTTCGCAGCCCTAGACCACTACATTTATGAAGCTGAATATGCTTCCTTCGGACCGGTAAGTTTGTGTTTAAATATTTTAAAGATTAAGCATTTTTAAATAAAAATGAAAATTTTGGTAATAATTTTACAAACAATTTGCATGTGAATGTGTGTTTAAAAACTTTATGAACAAAACATTCTATATGTGAAATTTTACATGACAATTTTTATGAAAAACTGCATGACAATCTGCACAATCTGTACTTTTAAAACTTTGTTTATCTTTGACAAATTAAGTGTATTCACTACTTTTCTGTCAAAGAAAAAAGAAAGAAAGATCATTCACTCAAAGTGAGAATTCATTTATCATTTAATTCATTAATACATTTATCTTAAGAATGATTTTATTTGATTAATTTGATCATTTACATAAAATGTTTTAATAACCCTTTAACTACCCCACCAAGAAAAAAAATTAACACACTCAATGCATTTTTTTCAACACATCCCATAATTTCTAAAATAATCTACCTCTACCAAATGGTTGATATGTCGGTTTATGGTAAAAGTACCGGAATTAATACATATACTATCAAAAATCTGAAAATATGAAGTGTAAAAATATTCAAAATAAAACATTTTTGAATACTAAATCATCTTTATTTTTTGAAGTATGCAATAAAATATTTCACATTCTCATTTAACATGTTTTCTTGTTTTGTTTTGTTTTACAATAAAAACTAAATCAAGTATAGTAGTGCAAAAGGATTATGTTTGTTTGATTTTTTTTTTGTAAACCAACAATGCTGTGTGTAAACCATTATTTAAAACAGTAAAAACATGGTCAACCGTTTGGTAGAGCGGCAGTCAAAGGGTGAACTGAAAGTGAAAACATTACAAAACCATTATTTTCATTATACACTAAATGACAATATCATTATGTGCATTTTTAATTGACAGGGACAAACTTTCCTAATACTACTATCAAGCGTTTTACTTTCTCTTCACATCTTTGTTGGCACACTGTGTACATTATTGCAAACCTTATGACTATGATTTATGATTAAACCAAATGTTCTCAATTTGAATAATATAATAATTGCTTGTACTAAAAAAACACATACAAGTAATGAAAGCACAACTAATGAATGGTTTTACAAGCAAAGTGCAAGTTTGAAACCAGGTTTGTTTCATAATCTTTTTGCAATGTTTTACATAAGAATGTTTCTACTAAGTAAAAGGTGGCAATTTTACTAAAAGATTTTATGAACAAATTGAAGGTTATCATTTTTAAAGACTGGATTTATGAACACTTTTGTAAATTTTCTGTACATTTATTTTTATAATTATGCATTCAGTGAATCTAAGAAAGTAGGTTATATAAAGTAATAACATGAGTTAGGTTCAGAGGTAGATTTAGAAATAGTACCTAGTTATTACCAAGTTAATGTAATGAATATCATAAGTAAATAGTACAATTGAAAATTCTTTTTAAATTTAAAAAGAACTAAATGTGCTTGTATGAGTAAATTCAGAATGTTTATTGTTGATCATGTGCAGGCAGTAAAAGTGGTTCAAAGACCATTACCTCAGGACCGTAAACCTACCTGGACGGGTACAGGCTTTGTGAATGTACCAGAGGGGGAAACGCTGAGATTCAACATTAACAAATTCCCAAGATCTATGGAATACAACTTTATGATCCGCTATGAACCACTGGTAATAAACAAATCCACACACACACATAAAATATTCAGTGTGCAATATCTTTATCTGCCACACAGGCAGCACACATGGTCACAATCAAGCATGCACATGTGTTTATTATAGTTGCCAGATGAATGGGAGCAGGTTATAGTAAAGTTAGAGCGGCCCAGAGACATTGATCAGTCAACACACTGCACTTCTACATATGATGATGAACAGACCGTCTCACTGCACCCAGGATCAAGGTAAGTGGGGGTTACATGTACACAATCTTGCTGATGCCAATAACTATATATTTGGAAGCTGATAATTATAAACATCTTGGTATGAACAACTGGTTTCATTTTATTTATTCTTTTTTTTTAAACTACAGAAAACAAGAAACTACAAGGAAATCTAGATCGTACTTTTCACAAAAGTTATTTACATATGGCAATTTTGATGTCTTAATTTTCTCAAATTAGTAAAGAAACAACATATTCTGCTGCTGTTTTAGTTAGTTTTTTTACAAGAATGTGGGTGTAACAGTAGGACACTGGACAACGGAGTTGAGGATCCACGTTTATTAATAAGAGTAGTCAGGCAGGCAACGGTCAAACAGGTAGCAAACAGGAGCATACAGGTAATCCAAAATACGTAGTCAAGAAACAGGCGAATGGTCAGGACTGGCGGCAAAAACAACGGAAACATAAAACAATGCAAAGGGTCAAAAACACAGCTAGACAAGGCAAGACAAAGAAACGCTTCGTAGTGCCACAGGATAACAAGACTCAGCAATGTGTGTGAGAACGTGAGGTGTATATATAGTCCAACTTATCAGTCTTCATGAGCTACAGCTCTGTGCAAGTAGTCAGTGGTGATCCGGAACTGGTGTGTGTTTGAGGTGCCTGATGGGAAATGTAATGCAGTTCAGTGGCAGAATTGTAGTTCGGGTGATAGTGAATGTTTTCCAGCAATCTGCAAGGTGCTCGATCGCTGGCTTTGTGACAGTGTTTTTTTATATAGAGATTTTTTTTTATAAATCTTACGTGTGTTTACAAAAGTTTGCATTTCCAGGCCATTAAAACGAACAGCCAAAATAGATAAGTTTTCTGTGCCCTGTAGGGGTCTATTCTTTGTACGTGGATTACTCAGTTAACTGGATTTGGTTATTGACGATTTGACACGATCCAGGATAGATTAGTTCTTCAAAACTCATCCGAGAGTTGTTGTCATAGCAACAGGTCTGGCAGCTCAAACATGCTTTTTTTACAAGGTCAAACTTATCTAATCTACACTGAAATAAAGGTACAAAAACGTACACGGGGGTGGTACTCCCCAAGAGGTTTAAAGAGATTTTTTTTTACTTTTAGTGACTATTTATATTTTAGTACGAATATATTATTTTCCGACAGTGCAAGACATGGCAATATTCTCTTTTTTTTAAAGGAATAATTATATAATTTATGGATGTCATGCACTTATTGAAAGCTAATGTGGGTGATTTGATGCAGCACAGGACATGCAGATACTTCTCAGTTATCAAAATGCTTGCATGATGCTAAATTTAATGTAAATAGCCAGTTATTCCTTATGCCACAGGATTAAGAAACTAATAAATACTATTACGAGGAAACTGTACTCTAAAGGAATAACTAAATAAATTGCTAAATACTCATGACTCATGACAAAGTAAAGCCTGCACCACACAATCAAATATGGAAAGTTCTTGCATTTCAAATTTAACAAATGGTTTGATTTACTTCAAATTTTGCTCACATGGCTGATAACTGAATATTAATCAGATGATGTCATTATGCTGCTGTGCCACCAGCCAATCACTGCATTGCTGATAAGGATTTCAAGGATCGATATATCTGTCCTACACAATAAATA
Organism: Danio jaintianensis; assembly: GCA_903798115.1. Taxonomy (NCBI): domain Eukaryota; kingdom Metazoa; phylum Chordata; class Actinopteri; order Cypriniformes; family Danionidae; genus Danio; species Danio jaintianensis. Next base: position 990,590 of record CAIGQV010000785.1, on the reverse strand, counting down.
AGAGCGCATGCAGCAATCTCAGGTCAATTCATCCAGATATTTTAATCTAATGCACAAACTTGAACTAATTTAGACAGTTATTAAGATTAAAATATCCAGGATCTGCTAAATCATCTTGGACTGTTTAAGTAAGGTACAAAGAATGGCCCTGTTTGTGTGTTTTTGTGTTTCAGATATGTTGTTGTGCCTAATCCAGTGTGTCTGGAAAAGGGTCAAAACTACACCATGAAAATTAGCTTCCCACAGTACTCTTCATACAGCTATCACTCCTCTCCTCGCACACTTGTCGATTCAGTAAGTTTGTTCAACTTATACATTTGTAAAGTAATAATTTTTATATAAATTAAAATGTGTTCACTTATATTATTAATTAATTTAGTCCCTTTATTAATCTGGGGTCGCCACAGCGGAATGAACCGCCAACTTATCAAGCATATGTTTTACGCAGCGGATGCCCTTCCAGCTGCAACCAATCACTGGGAAACATCCATACACACTCATTCACACACACATATACAACGGACAATTTAGCCTACCCAATTCACCTATACCACATGTCTTTGGACTTGTGGGGGAAACCGGAGCACCCGGAGGAAACCCACACGAACACGGGGAGAACATGCAAACTCCACACAGAAACGCCAACTGACCCAGCCGAGGCTCGAACCAGCGACCTTCTTGCTGTGAGGCGAACGTGCTACCCACTGCACCACCGTGCAGCCCCCCACTTATATTATATTTACTAAAAAACAAGTTTACATAGGCCATGACGTGCAGCTCCACCACTGGGCACAGTCAGCCTCATGGTGCTGCACATTCTCAGGGCTCAGTAGGCCCTATGGTGCAGCTCCATCTCTGGTCGTAGTGGACCTCATGGTGCTGTAAATTGAGTAAATTTAAATTTACATTTAAAGAAAAAAGCCTGTACACGTTACAATTCTCAGATTGATGTTGAAGTTGAAAGACTAAAATGACACCAACTCACATATCAAATCCATCTTTCCTGTAGCTCTACATTCACAGTGGTTTGTTGCAAGATTTGTGCCCAATGATTTTAACATTGAACTCTTGACTTCTACAGCTAGTGCTTCTGCCAGAGGTGCAAGACCTGGACCTGTTTTGTGGAGGACTCCATCAGCAGGAGAACTGGGAGATGTTCCAGAAATACAGATGTTTGGAACGAAGCCAGAGTGTTATTAAAATCCCTTTAACGGATATTTGCAGAGACTACATCTTCAGTGTGTCAGCTCTACTGCACAATGGAGCTCTTGGTGAGAAAGGCAGAAATATATTAACTAACATGTAAATTATACCACCCCTGCTAAAGCTACCACGTCTGTTGTCAGAGCCAAATCTTCCTATTCAAACAGTACACAAGATTTGAAGGGCCCTCAAACCCCCATAGTGGTGCCTTCAGAACTGCCTTAATTCTTTGTGGCATAGATTGGAAAATTCTGAAGAGTTTATGGTCCATATTTATTTACCATTTAGCATCACATATTTGCAGCAAATTTATGGTGTGAAACTCCTGTTCTACCACATCCTAAAGGTACATCATTAGACTGAGCTTTGGCCGTTGGTCTCTGATATCAAGAAGACATTTTCACTCACACATCTGCAAATCAAAGAATATTTTCAGGCAATTCATTTAAACCTGTGCATAAAACTCCCTGTACGTATATGAGCAATTTCTGCAATCATCAGACCAGGCTGGTACCAACACTCTTGCAACATTCAAAGTTAATTGGCCTGACCTAGAGCAGATCATCTTGACCCAAGTCTATGTCTAATTGCATTGAGCTACTGACATGTGGCTGATTTGATATACAAACGTTATGCTGCAGTTTTGATTTCGAAATCAGTTTGGTGGGGCACATTTGTGTGCAAGTGAGACATTAAGTCAGCTAAGCTTTCTTTTTAAGTTTTTTTTGCACATCTTAGCTTTAAAGTAAATACTTTATTAATGAATGTTAGTTTCTCAGTAAACGGCTTTGAAAATCGCATTTAACCAAGCAATCAGATTTGTGCTGCCTTTTGGCATAAGGACCAATTGTTTATTAATTATTTATCTTTGGCAGAGTGTAAGTGTGACTCACGAGGGTCTCTGAGCACCGTGTGTGATCCCATCGGTGGGCAGTGTCAGTGTCGACCCAATGTTTCAGGAAAGAACTGTGACGCCTGTGCCCCAGCCACCTACCTGTTTGGACCCTCGGGATGTAGACGTTAGTGAGCACTACATATGCACAAATGCACAGCCCCAAATTTAATTCGTTATTAATATATAACACTTTGCCTTTCTGATTATATTCTCTTCAGCTTGTGACTGTAATCCGTTGGGCTCTCAGAACCTTTTCTGCCACCCCAGCACGGGCCAGTGTTTGTGTGTTCCTGGAGCATTTGGGCGCCAATGTGGCAACTGTAAACCCAACCATTGGAGCTACCCTACTTGCAAGCCCTGCTCCTGTAATGGGAACAGTGAACAGTGTCACCCTGTTACAGGCGATTGTCTAAACTGCAGGGGTCACACCACAGGCCACAGCTGTGAGAGGTAAGAGAGGGCAATATATTGTTATCTGATGGTACTAATGGGATTTTGTTGACATTCATGGAAAAAAAAATAACTACAGATTATTAAAACCTTCACCCGAGCAGAATTGGCCTCACCTTTGTGGTTTTAACTCAAAATCACATTGCCATAAATGGAGGAGTAAACTATGTGAAACAATGTGTCACGTAATAGTGGTTGTTTTACAAGGAACAATATATTTATCAGTTTTTGAATCATTGTTTTAAAAAAAAAAAAAAATTAAAAAAAAAAAAAAAATGGCTTGCTATCCTTTTCTGGAAAAAAAAGTGTTTTATTAAGAGATGCTATGATTTTGTTTCAAAATACTTTTTTTTTTTTTTTAAACAAAACCAATGCATGTGGGGAAACATTTCAACAAACAGACAACATTTCTTTTAAAACACGTGAAATGCTCTTGTGGGCTGTATTTGAGATCTAGAAAGGTGGAGTTGGGAAAGTGGAGGGTTTTAGAAGTATGCTAGTACAGGTTTTTACAGGTTCCTGTATTCCTTGCTAATTAATTTTGTGCAGGCAGTGGAATGCTCTTCTGTTTGACCTACACGGAACAATGTAGCTAGAGTTCCCCAAAATCTTCTGTTCCAGGTGTGAAAGTGGTTATCATCGTAACACATTGTTGGGCTCCAGAGATCCTTGCCGCCCTTGTATGTGCCCTAATGGACCGGGAAGTGGTATGCAGTTTTCTGAGAGCTGTTACCAAAATCCCAACACTCTGCAAATGATCTGTGTGTGCAATGCAGGCTACAAGGGTAAAGTAATTTGCTAGAGAAATTAACATAACAGAAACGTTTTTTTTTTTAAACTAACACAAATCAATTTGTATTCCTATTCCACTATCTAGGACCTAAGTGTGAGGAATGTGCCTCTGGTTACTATGGCAACACTCAGGTACCAGGGGGACGGTGCCACCCATGTCAATGTAATGGAAATATTAATATGCAGGACCCTGAATCATGTGATGCACGCACTGGTGCCTGTCTCAAATGCCTGTATTACACTGATGGCACTGAGTGCCAGTACTGTAGTCGTGGCTACTATGGAGACGCCCGTTCACAGAACTGTAGGAGTGAGTATTGTCATGTAAACAAGTATGTTTTAGTCTGTGAGTTAAAAAATTGATCCATTCTTCTATGGAGTGTTAATTTCATTGACAAATATTCATCATATTTATCATGAATAATATTACAATAAATTAGGAAACAAATGTATGACAAGAACTATGATGAAATTGGCTACTGTATATTAAATTTGTGCAAATAATTATGTTTACTTGAAAGAATAAAGAATGCTATATATTTAGGTTATTCTAAGAAATGTATTTTAAGAAGTTTATTATTATTATTAATATTATTAATTATTAGGTCTAATTTTACATCCCGATGTTACCTGTACCGTTCAAAGTATTTAGTGTCATTTACTCATGTTTATAATTTTGTTCTCCAGGAACATAAGGAGACATTTTGTCATAAATGCTTAATTTTTTTAATTTGATTAATGTATTATGATTTAACCAAACAGCTTAAATTTTAGTCAAATAAAACTTTAAGAATTACTAGACTAAAATTAAAATGGTTCACATGACTAAAATATAATCAAGTCTAAATGGCATTTTAGCCAAAAGGCTAAGACAACAAGTAAATAAAAATTTGCTGTCTAAATTCACTTACTATGCAGTATATATTTTTTCTTCTTCTGCAGTACACAAAACAACCAATTTTGAGGAATATTTTGAATGTTATTGTTCATACGGTAAAAGTCAGTGGTTTCCAACACAATACTGAACCCCACTAACTCAATAAAATATCTTTGTGCACCACCTGAATAATTTTTGGACTTCTTTGATCATAATTTTACAATTCATGCAGGCTAAAGCAGGTTTCAGAAATAATTGGACTGGCTTTTTTTGTTTGTTTTGTCATCAGGATGCATGTGCCATTTCGTGGGTAGTTCCAGACAAAGCTGTGTTGATGGCCTGTGTGAGTGTGACCGGATTAGCGGGCAGTGTCCATGTCTGCCTGGCGTGGAGGGTCAGCACTGTGATCGCTGTGCCCCCAACACATGGAACATCAACAGTGGGAGAGGATGCCAGCCTTGCCAGTGCCACCCTAAACACTCCTACAGTTCCTCCTGCGACCTGGTCAGAGCAAACACACTCTTTACCAGTTGACAAAATCAATCAGCTGAATTACAAGTTGGATGTCATTTTTTGTGTTTCTGCATAGCTGTCAGGTCAGTGTTCCTGTAAGCCTGGTTTTGGAGGCAGGACGTGTGAGGACTGCAGAGAACTGTTTTGGGGCCATCCTGAAGTCCAGTGCCATGGTGAGTTTGTATTGTGTTATTGAAACTGGTTCGCACATTGGTTGACTCAAGTGGAGTCCTATTTCTTCAGCTGGATAAAAGAATTTCAATCTTTAATCAATTTAGTGGCATTTATGTACTTCCTCAACAACAGATTTGGCAATCAACATATTGGCATTTAGCAGTGTTATGCAAGTAACTTACAAACTGTAATACATTACAGATTAATTATCACTGTTATGTTACAACCCTTGGCAGTCTAGGGGAGTGGGGTTGCACACTTGAGCTGTGGTTTTCTGTTACGCAGAAACTCAAAAGTAAATTGTGCTACAAAGTAAGGTTGGACAACAAGAATTAGTGAACAAATGATAGTGATTTATTTACAAAAAGTGATGGTGAATCAGCGAGTGAGATATATACAGTATATACAATGTCAGAAACAATGAACAACGAAATGTTAGAAAGATTGGCTATGGGTGGCGCTAAAGAAAAGAACCAAATAGTCTTACCAATATTCACAACAAATCCCCTTGGCACACACCCTGTTACCTGGTGTATCTAAACAAATGTTAACCTACATGTTGACATGTATGTCAAGTGACGTACTTACCTACCAGCCTTTCTAAACTCACGAGGAAACATGATAGGGAATGTATGGCGACACAAAGGTAAGAACAGACAGTAACAAACTCAAACAATAATAACAAAGTGTAAATCAAATAAAAGATGAACAATACTAATAAATGGGGATAACAAACACTAACAAAGCAAAACAAACCAAACACATGAGCCAAAATACAAAGACCAAAGTGCAAAGCAGCTGACCAGAACCACTGGACTGAAGACCTTTTATAGGACAGATGCCAGGCAGGGATTGGCTGGAGCTGAGGTAGAGTTGCAGAACAGTAAACAATCAGATAGCAGGAGAGACGGGATTGGTTGCAGCAAGGACAAGCGAAACAGCCAATCAGAGACAGGAATAGGCGGAGCAAGCACGGTAGTGGACTGGGTGACAGACAGAAACACATGATGAGACACGAAAATAAACAATAACATAACCAATTAAGTGCCGGCACGTAACAGTTATTTAAATGTAATCCCTTACCTTACAATATTATTGTCTCAGAATTGTAATACAATACATGATCATTAATTACATGAGTTACTGTCAATAAAATAACTAAAGACTTAAGTTTAAGTTTTAATGTTAAGCTTAAAAGGCAAAATATGTCAGATTGTTTTATAACACTGGAACTATCAGAATTCTATAACTACTAAAATGGTCATAGCAGTCATTGTAACTATTCATATAAGTACCGAAAATTTATTTTTAATGCTATATTTACAAGTAGGGCTGGATTGAAAAATCCCAAACACGATTGAGAAAAGCTGCAACTGTCATGCACCTCTTGTCAGGAAAGCATGCTGTAATCAGTAGTAAATCACCTCCATAGAGCTAAAGGTGCTCACACAGAGATCCATGAACCAATCCAAATACACACAAAATCCCCCCAAAACCCAGGAAATCCCCTGGGGAAATAGGAAGATTTAACTGATTTCATTCGTTCAACATGACTAATTAACACACAACTGTGGAATCATCTCACTGAAGGATTTATTTCAAACATTCAACTGAAGTTATGAGATGAGAAAACATTTTCTAAGACCTTAGATAAAAAGGGAAGATGGGACACTGGTCTAAAATTAGACAAAACAGCCGGATCAAGATTAGGTTTTGTGAGGAGAGGCCTCACCACAGCATCCTTAAACACTTGGGACAAAGCCTAAATTGAGGCAGTTATTAATGAATGATAAAAGGCAAGGTCCCGCTGAGCCAAAAGCGTTTTTAAGCACCCTAGATGGAATAATGTCTAGATAGCAGTTAGCAGGTGACATACGCTGGACCACTTCAGGAAGGTGAGATAGGGACACTGGTTCAAACACACCAAAAACAGACATGGGCTCAAGGAAAGGAGGAGTAACCAGACCATTAACAGTGATATTGTTACTCTGTCTAATTGCACCTTGTCAACAAAGTAATTAAGAAAATCATCACAGGTTGTCATTGACACATTGTTTAGAATTCTCTTTGCTAGAAGAGGTTAAAATGGACTAAATTGTATTAAATAATATCCTAGGACAGTTACTACAAAATGAGATAATATTGGACAGATAACAGCATTCGGCTTCTTTAACAGCATTGTGATAATCAGAAAGACTCTCTCACAATTTGTCCAGTGAAATATGCAAGAAATCTCTGAAATAAAATCCTTATTGCATTTGGGTGGGCGCTGTAGACAACAACACATAGTATTGAACAGGCAGACTGTACCATAACAAATTGTAGCTCAAAGCTACTATAGCTTATAGAAGGAAGTAGTGTACAGTTAAAGTCTTGCTTGAATACAGAAGTGAAGTGAGTATTGTCAAGTATGGTTACCCAAATTGGCAGTAGGCAGCTATTGCTTCCAGTGCCCAGGGAGCAATTAGGGCTTAGGTGCATTGTCAAAGACACCTCAGCTGGGTATCAAAGATGGAAAGGGAATTGAACCTGCAACCTTTCGATTACAAGTCAAACTCACAAACCATTAGGTCATAACTGTCCCCAAAGAAGCCAAATCATGAGCGGATACTCGTGGGGTGCGAAGAAAGGTATAGCCAGAAGAGAGAAGCTCAGAGAAAGCACTGTTATCTCCCGGTTTTAACAGTATCAAATCATATTTGAGTGGAAATCAGATCTTTCAGGATGAAGGTCTTATTTGAGAGTGATCAAGTGTTAAACCATGTGGACCGCCTTGACATTCACAGACCATTCATAAGCACAACTGAGCAGGCGGGGATTGCAACCCTGACTCTGGGTCCACACAGGCAAGTGACATGGATGTGAACATCTGGAATAGCTCAGAGTTTCTGCATTTTGTCAATAGTATCTGACTGCAGACTTGCATATGCAAGGTGAGACATGCAATATCAGACTTGCAATCTCAGACACAATGCACTCAGTGGAGCTAGTGACATCACTGTGAGTGGGGTTAGACATGCGCATTAGGATTGCATGCAGCTCAGCTTGCAACTGCACCCGGTCTGCAGCCAGACTCTTCTCAATTTTGTAGCCATTCTATCACAGCTTGTAACACCCACAGATGAGGAAGCCAAGCAGACCAAGATGCCAGATGCCCTCCCCTTTCCTCGTTTGTAGGACAGCCTGTTGTGAGGTAGTACTCAGAGAGGGTGCAGGAGATAAATAGGCACAGAGGCTAGGAAAGGTGACGCTGACTTTGAATGTCCACTGTAAGTATCCACAAGCAGGTTGGTTCATAGAGTCTTGTATTTTAAACAATAACTGATAGTCATACACCAGAGATGAGACATAAAAAAATCATAGATACTGTAGAAGAAGCATAATAATAATAATAATCTGCAATAGTCTTAGCAGGGGTGGATGGCAAGCACCCTCATACACAAGGTACAGTTAAAGCAGAAAGCCTAATGTTTCAGTAATTTACTAACATGCTGGACATACTAACATGTCCAGAACACCAAGTCTAGATTTCAGACCAGAACTAACAATGAAACAATGACAAAAAAATTCCAAATATACAGCAGAAGCAAGATCTGACCTAACTAACACTCGCTAGGAAATACGGCACCGATATACAATTAATATTTTTACCTTGTTTTGTAATTTTAGAGATTTTCATGAGAGTCAAATTTAATTCTTCCATCTGCATTCAATAAATGATAGCAACCAAACACTGACAAAGTTTCCTTTCTGAGACAAGACTGCTACAAACAAACACACACAGACACACACACACACACACACACACACACACACACAAATAACTCCCAGAATGTTTAAACTGTTTGGAAAGTATATTCACAAGTGCTTACATATGTCGGGGTGATTTATTTTTCTCTCTCTGATATTCCACAGAATGCAGCAGAGAAACAGAGTTTATTTAAATAGGAGTCTGCTGTAACTTTAGCTTGACTGTTCTTGTTGAACTAGAAACAAACAAGCATTATCTCTCTTTTTCTCTATTCCTAATCTTTCTGGCGAGCTCAAGTAAGCATTGACCATCAAAGCAAAAATGCATCTTACGTTTCAAGTGCATTGGCTTGGGAATGATAATAAATAGTTTATATGAAACATGACATTTTTGTAGTTTGTTTTGAGGTCAAAAGCAAATGAAAAAAAAAAAATCCATTACCAATACACTCATGACTAAATAAAAATATTGAATAAATAATTGAATAAAATAAATAATTGAATAAAATAAAAACATTTCATCCAAATAATTATTCATTCATTCATTCATTTTCTTTTCGGCTTAGTCCCTTTATTAATCTGGGGTCGCCACAGCGGGATGAACCGGCAACTTATCCAGCATATGTTTTACGCAGCGGATGCCCTTCCAGCCGCAACCCATCACTGGGAAACATTCATTCACACACATACACTACGGACAATTTTAGCTTACCCAATTCACCTATACCGCATGTCTTTGGACTTGTGGGGGAAACCGGAGCACCCGGAGGAAACCCACGCGAACACGGGGAGAACATGCAAACTCCACACAGAAATGCCAACTGACCCAGCCGAGGCTCGAACCAGCGACCTTCTTGCTGTGAGGCGAACGTGCTACCCACTGCGCCACTGCGTCGCCCCCAAATAATTTTTTTTTTTTTTTTTTTTTAAATATAAATATTCAGTTTTTTCATCTTAGTTAAAGTTTCAGTAATCCTTTTTTATTTGTTTCTGTCATTACGTATATATTAATTTATATTAGTTTATATTAGTTTTTAGCATGGAAAATAGAAGTTTTTGCATAACATGATAGAACGATACAAAAATTCAGCACTCATCAGAACAAATGGCAAACTATGTTTTTCTTGGATTTTTGTTTTAAATATGATCTAAACCAGGGGTGTCCAAATTCTGTTCTGGAGGGCCGGTGTCCTGGAGAGTTTAGCTCCAACCCTAATCAAACACACCTGAACCAACTAGTCAAGCTCTTACTAGATATACTAGAGACGTCCTGGTAGGTGTGTTGAAGCAAGTTGGAGCTAAGCTCAGCAGGACACTGGGCCTCCAGAACAGAGTTTGGACACCCCTGGTCTAAACAGTAACACCATGTTTGGGAGAAATCATACAACACATATTTTCCCATTTTCCACCAAACACAGATGTGTTCTCATACATTCCAACAGACACACACACACACACACACACACAATCAAGAATCCACCGTTTCTTTCTGCACTCACATCCAAGATTTTAAATCATATTAAAGTCTTTTGGCCTCATTTCAATTTCTAAATCATCTGTGCATATTTGTGTTCCAGCATGTGACTGTGACCCAAGAGGCATTGCCACTCAGCAGTGTAATAAGACATCAGGTGACTGCGTTTGCATAGAGGGTGTGGCCGGCCGCAGGTGTGACTCGTGTGCACGGGGCTTTGAGGGCACCTTTCCAGATTGTGAGGCGTGTCATCACTGTTTCCGTGAATGGGATGTTAATGTGGGAGAGCTGACCAATCACACGCAGAGGCTGGTGGATACGGTGGAGGAAATGAAGGATTCGGGGGTGGCAACGCCCTATAAAGACATCATAAAGAGTCTGGACGATGAAAGTAGGCAACTCCGAGAGATCCTGGAGGATGACAAGGTTCAGCAAACATTCGCACACACACAGAGGATGATGCAGAAAGCAAGGTGTGTCGAAGAAATGTATTTATTTTTAGTAGCCAATATTACATTTACTTTATATATTATTAAGTAATATCTTAATTATTACATAAGTTATTTTCATTCTGATTTTATTTATAAATATTAACTTAGCCCACACATTCAAGAAAATTATTCATTAGGGCCTGATCAACTTTTGTTTTGATTGATTATCAATAAACTGATTATCAAAAATCACAAAGCTCTCCTGGAAGGAATTTTGCAATGGATGGAGAAGTTGTGACAAAGTGCTAGGAAAAAAACAAGCAGTTCAGATTTGAGTTGATGGTGATGACAAAAATAAGTCTGTCCCGTAGACTGAGAGGCAAGCAGCTAACATCAGACCATCAGTCTGGAATTAGAGTTACAGTTGAGTATCATCAACAGTGCAGTGATAGGAAATTCATCTTTCTGAAAGACAGATCCTAGTGATTGTGTGTTTATGGGAAAAAGAACACTGAGCCCTGAGGCAACCCAGTACCCAGAGCCCTGAGACTTAGACACACTAATGGTACAGATGGTAGGGCAATTGGAAGAGATAAGTTTAGAGAATTCAATTCAATTTAGATAAAAATGATACTAATGTAATGAGTGCAAACTAAAATTGACAAAATTGAGACCATGGAGATCTTTTTCACATGGTTGACTTTTTCTTCTACTCTTAGTGAGACAGCATCACTTCTGAGAAAGTCTATGGACCGATCTGAAACAGACTTGAACATGGTATCTACTGACCATCAGAAGGCCATTGAGGACCTACAAAGTCTGACCAAGGAGGCCCACAACCTACAAGAGATCACCTCTGATAAACAGCAGCAGGTTTTGAAGATTAAACACTCAGACCCCAGAGGTGAGCACTGCACAATCACATCCAAGTTTGAATTCAACAAAACGCAGTGTAGCTGAAGCATGTGCTGATCTGGTCCTGTAGGTGCAGTGGACTGCATCAAAGACTATTATAAGGAATCATCCGAAGCAGATTTTCGTGCCAGTCAAGCCATTTCTGAACCAGTCAGACAGTCTGCCCTGCTACGGAAAGATGCAGAGGCCAAACTAGAAAGAACTGAGAACGAATTTAACCTGAAACATCAGCTGTACATTCAGAGGTTGAGCAAGATTAGATCTGAACTGGACACCACAGATCTTTCACGACTAAGCCGTCAGGTAATTAATCCTACATTTAAAAATAGTAAATGAATCCAAACAATTTGCTTATTTGATTATATGAAACCTACAGTGGGAATCAAAAACTGGAAACCAAAACACATTTTTTATGAACAGTCTTATCTTTAAAATCAAGTTAAGGAATTGTAGTTGCGACTATGATAGTATAATAATGTTTTCTAAAATAAATCAAGGGATTTTATGCTAAGACTTTTATTTTATATAAATGAGAAATAACAACTGCTGCAGAAAACCAGCAAACTAGGGCTGCATAATATTGGGGGGGAAAAAACTGACATACATGCAATATTTAATTTTTCCTGCAATAAATATTGAGAATAATTTCACCAGATGAAAGGAATGGCTCTTTTTGCATTTGGAAAGAATTCAAATTTTTTGTTAGATTGGGATGATTTTTAGGGCAGTCCATCTGCATAAAATGTAATAATAAAAATCACTGTTGATAAATACAGCGGAGCAAAGATTTAAAAAAAAAAAAAAAAAAAAAAAAAAGACAAAAGCAGTGGATTATGGTTTTCTGTTAAATTAAAATTATTATAATTTCATGTCCCTGAAGCTTTAAACTGGATTGAAATGCTCACACAGTCACAGGATTTAAAAGTACACTTAAACTACACTTTTTTTGTAACTTTATGGTTAAACTTCACAAATCATTTGTTTTTAACTGTGGCTCCCGATCAACTGTAATCCTGACTTGACATTGCACATCCTGCGGTGTGACTTGCAGATGTGCAAGATTGCAATATTGATGCTAAAATGATATATTGCACGGCCCTACACCAACCCATGACACTTCACCTCCCCCTTTACTGACTTCTGCACACACTTAAATAAATTTGAATCAAATAAATAGTGAACTTTGGGCCAGATCTTGGTCTACACAAAGTGCTCATCAGCAAAGGTCAATCTAGCCAGCCTTCTTCTTCAAAGCATTCTTGGTGTATATTACTTTTTTCTTTCAGTTCAATCCAAACCAAAGAAAAAAATATTTATACTGGCTTTTTTTTTACAGTTCCAAAGTGTGGCTGCCTTTTATTAGCAGTGAAAAATAAGTCTAAATAATAAAAAAAGTGCCTATCGTGGCTCTGGGGAGTGAGTAAAGGTCTCCTGTGCTTTTGAGGTGCATTTTTTGGTGCATTAGCACTAGACAGGGCTTTTTATATATATATATATATAAGTGTGAAGTGCAAGTACATTTGAAACGAATGTGATAGTGCAGTGAAGCAAAACACAGTCCTGTCCAGCTGATGGCGCTAAATGCACCACTCCACAAAAAATGCACCACATAAAAGGAGAAGATGACAGTGGTTTATAAAGTTTTAAATCTCAACATTTTTCTTACAAAATGCATAGATTCACTACAGGAGACCTTTATTCACCACCACTTTTTTTTACAGATAAACTGCTGATTTAAAAAAAAAAAAAAAAAAAAAAAAAAACAGCCATTGCAAAGCCAAATATAATTTTCAAAATAACTAAAACTGGATTTAATAATGTGCTTCAGAATAAATGTAACTTATGAAATATGAATAAAAACATTTTTTTTAACTCTTCAAATAGGACTAAGCAATGACCTTGAAATGTTGGAAATTGTAGGTTGTTCTGTAATTTTGATCTCTACTCTATATTGTTGTCATGAGTTGTAATGTCAGATATGTGAATGTGTGTGTGTAGGTGTGTGGAGGGGCTGCAGGTGTAGATGGATGTGGTGACTGTGGTGGTTTGGGCTGTGAGCTTGAGGATGGCGTGTCCCATTGTGGTGGGGAAGGATGCGAGACTATTGTGACCCGATCTCAAGAGACCTTGAATAAAGCCAAAAACTCAGACCAAGAGATCCTGCACACCCTAAAAGAGGTAGACAAGTTAAACAGGATGGTAGGTACTCACAAAAGCATTACCTATTATTATTAGTATTATTAAGATCAATATGCTTTGAATCACAGTAATATATTTTAGATATAACCTTTTTATTTATTATATATATATATGAGTAATAATTTTTCCAATATAACTGTTTTTACTGTATTTATGAAATAAATATAGCCTTGATAAACTTTCTTTCAAGTAAAATTATAATCAACTTCACATCAAATTGAACCCTGCAATAAGTAAGTGTGTTTCTAAGGACATGCATGTGTGTTTCCTGTAGGTGTCAGATGCTCGAGGACGTGCGGATGAGGCCAAACTCAGCGCTCAGGATGTGTTGCTAAGAGCCAATCAGAGCAAAGCACGAGTGGAACAGACCAATGAGGATCTCAGAAACCTCATTCAGCAAATACGAGACTTCCTCACAAGTATGAATTGTCACATAACATAAGCGCACACACTATGTCTGTGTGCACAGTATCGTATTTTCAAACGTCTGTGCAAGTTTGTCAGAAATGTGACTAACAGCTTTAGTTTTATACCAGTCTTTTTGCTATGGTTACAATTACCATTGCTTGTTGACTATATAGGAACATGGTATATCAGTTATGAAGTCATTAAGTGATGTCACATATATGGAAACACTTGAATCTGATTGTCTCTGTAGATGAAACCGATCCAAAGCGTATAGAGGAAGTGGCTAATGAGGTGATGAAACTGAGTCTACCAGTGTCGTCTGGAGCGCTAAAAAACATGACCACAGAAATCCGCAAACATGTGGCCAGACTGACCAATGTGGAGGATATTCTTGCCCAGACGGCAGAAAAAACTCGTACCGCAGAAAGACTCCTGCAACGAGCACAGGCTGCCAAGTCAGTAAATACAAAACACACACATTGGGTTTTCATGTTTTATGGGGACTTTCCTTATACCGTAGGCATAATGATTTTTATACTGTTTTATACTATCCTCTTACCCCAACCCTACCCCCAAACCTAACTGTCAATCAAGTTATACCAAAATTGTGTCAAAATCTGGAAGAATAATTCACTGCTGGTTCCCTTGGTCATTTTCTGATGTGGTTTTAATGGGGTTTTTTTTTTCAATGTATGAGTGAGTAAACAAAATTAGTAAAAAAAAAATCCATGTGTTGTAAACAAATATTGACAATTCTTTATTGTTTTGATTGTTAACATTGTTTTGTAAATCACAATGTATTTTAGACAGACCCTTATCAAAAACACACATTTTGAAGCAGTATTTGTTTTAAACGTATGCCCACAAAGACATCTTCCTTTTCTACATAACTGTGTGTGTTGCAGTAACAGAGCAACAGCGCTGAAACACACCTCTGATGATGTGAAGAAAACTCTAGAGGACACTGAGCGTGCTCAAACTGCTGCCAATGAAAAAATTACAGCAGCTGAGCGTGACATGAACCAAACAAAACAACAAATCACTTCTGTGAGTAGAATATGGTACACTTTTAAAACTTGTGTCATTTAAATACACTCTTTTTAATGAAATCGCTGCATCTACAGGTACAATCAAAAACTGAAGCGACTGAGTTCAAACTGAGCAGCAGCACAGGCAGATTGGTGGATCTAGAGAAAGACGTTGATGATCTCCAGAGGAAAACTGCAGAAACGTCCCGCAGTGCAGATCAGACTCAGAGACAAACTGAGGACATCACAGCAGAGTTGGAGCACACTGCACGGGTAACTAGAAGATGACATTTATCTTAATTTATTCACAAATACAGTCAAAAGTAATTGCTTACACACACAGCCGAAAACTACCTTCTACATGTTGGACGTGTTGTAATTGATGCATTTAATTTGAACATGCAAATATCACCAAAATTGCAAAAGTTGTTTGCGTAGGCTTGTATTCACAGTACTGTTAACGTGTTCAAACAATTGTATTTGATCTACCAGTCACACAAGTGGCAATTTCACATCTCTCACATACCTAACAGAGCGATGTCATATACACAGTGATGCTTTTCCCCCATAAAAGCAAAAATATTAAATAAAATAAATATTTTTTGTTCAATAAAGGAGCCAACTCTAATCCTTTTGATTAGTATTATTTCTTTTGGGTTTGGCAGTTTAATTTCACAGAAGTTTTTACAAAGCATGCTGTATACTGTAAGAAATTCATAAAAGTTTAGAAATCACTTGACTGTGTGTAAATGGTATGGAAATGTACAATTTCTTGGTGAACTTTAACCCTTTAAATCAGAAACGGAACACTATTCAATGTTTACATTTATGCATTTAGCAGACATTTATCTGAGACAAAAGCTAAACAGAAAAAAAAAAATTTAAAAAGAAAAAGATTCATTCATTCATTCATTTTCTTTTCGGCTTAGTCCCTTTATTAATCTGGGGTCGCCACAGCGGAATGAACCGCCAACTTATCCAGCATATGTTTTACGCAGCGGATGCCCTTCCAGCTGCAACCCACTGGGAAACATCCATACACACACTCATTCACACGCATACACTACGGACAATTTATCCAACCCAATTCACCTATACCACATGTTTTTGGACTTGTGGGGGAAACCGGAGCACCCGGAGGAAACCCACGCGAACATGGGGAGAACATGCAAACTCCACACAGAAACGCCAACTGACCCAGCCGAGGCTCGAACCAGCGACCTTCTTGCTGTGAGGCGAACGTGCTACCCACTGCGCCACCGTGACGCCCCAAAAGAAAAAGATACAGAAAGAAAAATAAAATCAATTCACTAAAGTGTCAACAATGGTCAGAATGAGCTGCCAACCTCTATCCAAACTGCTAAAAGCATCACTAGCTAATGGAAATTTTAAACACAATATTTCCATATTTATTATGAAATGAACCAAGCAAAATTATTTTTAAAATTGATGTGGATTTTAAAACATAAAATACTAGTTTTTGCATACTATTGTTTTATTTCATACATTTAGTGTAGAAGTAGTTTATCTACCAAATGTCTTGTATATTTAAATCAAGAATAATTTGATCACATAAGAATTCTATTTAAGGATCACATTGCAGCCCCAAAATACTCATTTATTAACAAATGTTAAACTTTTTGCCACTCTTTCGAATCACTAGGATTTACCCATTTGTCAGCAAGACTTTTTTAATATTTTAAAATATAATAAAAGGTTATATTACATATACATATACATACGTGTACACAGTATGCACAAATAAATTTTGAAAATGTGAACTTTTATTTCGGATGCAATTAATTGTTTGACAGCATTAAAAATACGTTTAGCAAATTCGTCTTTAATTGTATTTGTCACAACGGGGGTGGAAAAAGTCAATGTTTGTTTCATGCATGTGTATATTTGTGTATTTTAGGATTTGGACACACTCGTGCAACCCAAGTATCAGCTGGCCAGTGGTCTGATAGATCAAAAAGCAGCACATGTGTTTAATGCACGTCAAAAGGCCGAGCAATTACGACAGGAGGCAAAAGATCTATTAATAGACACCACCAACAAACTACAGAGACTAAGAGGTAAATACTGCTCACAGACTCCAATACTAGATTATAGCTTTATCATACATTCTTCACTTTTCTTTCTTTCGAACTCTGTCAGAGCTGGAGAGATCATTTGCTGAAAATCAGCACATTCTGGTGGGAAAATCTCAAGAGCTAGAAACGCTGGAGAATGAAGCCAGAGATGTGCTGCAAAAGCTCAGTCAGAAGATCACCATCTACAGCACCTGCGCTTAACCGTTTCCACCTAAACTAATAAATGATGCTATCCGATTATTGAGTCTAACGTCAACTGTCACAATTTCTATGTCCAAATACTCTATCAGATGCCAAGAGCGAACAACAAATGTTTCTAATATAAACTCACAGGGTCTGTAATACTATTAAAAAACATGTTGGTATTGTTTAAATCTATGACTAATCTCAGATGGTCAGACTGGGATTCATATTTTAAAATACTGGTGTCTGAGATGCATGCAGCAAGCCCAGAGAATTACACTATGATTTTGTAAAGTTTTCTTAATTTTAATGAGGAGAGGCCGATACAGTATTTGATATATCGTTACATATCCAGGGTATAAACTCTAACTATAAAATCACAAAGTGACTCACATGTCCTGAAAAGTGAAGCCAAAACACTTTGGCCACTCCCTGATTGTTGGCTGCAGTACTGGTCATAAACCCCACCCTCTATGTAAATTAATAGGATGTAAACAAAACTTTAATAAACTAATAAAAACAAATTACAAATTATTGCTGCAAACTCCAGCTCCAAATAACAATCATTAACGGAAGATGACAGCAGCCATTTTGAGACATTTTTTGGCTTCACTTTTCTAAAGTAGATGAAGGTACCATCTTTTTTACTATAATCAGTGGGCAACAATGTATAATGCAATTGTGTATTGTCACAATGATCTTACTGACCAAATGGTAAAACGGTGTAAACTTTTACCATTTAATATATGTATTCTTGCCTTTTCTAAACCATAAAAAAAAACCTCACATGATGTATTGTGTCCTACAGTATATCATACCAGAATGATGGAAAGGAAATCACAAAATGTGGACTACAAATCAGGTAGTGTTTGCTTGACAAAGTGGAGTACAGTGAAAATTTTGAAAAAAAAATGGCATCAAAATATTTGATCACAAAGCAATAAACCCATGAAGCTCAGTCTTCATGTCTTAAACACACACACACACACAACCAGTCTGCAAACAGTAACTTTGCAATGTATTGAATGAAGCCTGTTCTCCTCACAAAAGTTGAATTTGTTTAAATTTTCATTTTGATATAGTACATTAATATTGCATTTTAAAAGGGGCAATGCACACACACACACACACACACACACACACACACACACGCGCATATATACAGTTGTTTTCCCCCCTTTTAAAATACTTTATTTAACAACAACACATTAAATTTATCCTATTTGACCACACCACTTAAAACGTTAAGGTTATTTAGGATTCAAATAATTTCATTGTATTGCATGATGCCTGATCAAATCAATGCAGTGTTGGATTAGCATTACTTCTTAAAAACATTAAATAAACATTTCAAACAAATCAAACATCCAAACTGACTCTGAGGCATACCATATCAGTCAAGTCAAATATTCTAATTTTAAATTAGAACAAATGTAACAAGAGTCTAACAAGAATCAGACACACTTTGCAATGTCAGAATTATGAACGCAGACACAAACAATCTTGGCATGGCGGCCAAAAGAAATATTTCCATAAAAATACTCACTCCTTTGGTGCTTTTCTGGGGCTTCCTTATGTCATTAATTTCATATCAGCATCATCGCTTTTATGTTTGTTTTTAATGTCCATCATTATTTTTTTAATGGTTCCAGCTACGAAAGCCCAGTGCGTGACATACGGGGAAAACAGATGTCACTAATTAATAATTTCCCGCGATTTAGTCAATTGCGGCCATTTTGTACTAATTAAATCTAAACGTGTGAAACGAGGAAGCGACATTCTTACAGGTGTGGTCACTGCACTACTTTTGAATTATAAGGTTCTGTTGATATTAGCCTACTGACATTCTGAGAAGTTCTAAATTATTGAGCTTTAAACATTTGCATCCACATAGCAAAATGAAATGAGGAGGGCTCTTTCATACATGAAAATGACAGACCCTGAATGTAGACTCAGTAGACCTATGTAAATGGGAACATCAAGTTTATTGTTGAAGATCTCACGAGATACTGGCTTATAAGAAAAGTCTAAAAAGTAGAGGTGTCCAAACTCAGTCCTGGAGGGCCTGTGTCCTGCAGAGTTCAGCTCCAACTCCATTTAAACACATCTGATCCAGCTAATAATGATAATCTTATAGGGTGTGTTCGTATATCTATGGGGTGTGTTTAGGCTGGAGCAAACTCTCAGGAGGACAGTGTTTAGCACTCCTGCATGAAGCAACAAATGTAATGACAACTTCAAGTCAACAGCTAATTTAGAAAATGAAGTTTTTTTTTTTAATATAGCTTTAGAATAGCTTTAGCAATTTACTTGCCTTTCATTTGTTTCAACCTGTTTTAGTTTCTGATGAACACAAAAGAAGATATTTTAAAAAATGCCATTGACTACCATAGTGTTTTTTCCCTTCTATGGAGGTCAATGGCTACTAGTTTCTATCATTTTTCCAAACATCTTCCTTTGTGTTCAACAGAAAAAGGAAACTCAAAGGTTTAAAAGCACATGAATGTGAATAAATGATGAGTACATTTAGATTTTTGCTATTTTTTGCTACCATTTTCTTAACTGTGCCATGTAGCAACCAATAAAAAAATTACATCAGTATAGTTGATTAGAATATTTACTATCGATGACCTTTTGACAAATTGTTCAGTTTTTTCAAGAGTTGGCTCTGCACTGTGACAAAATGTAAACAATAATACCCATCAGTCTGGGCACACTGCACAATATTTTCCCAGAAATATGGAAGGTCTGGTGTAAATAAATAAATAGAGCATGTTGTTGTTAGACAAATGTTTCAGAAGAAGATATATAGAAAAATATATTTATACTAAATAGGATCATTTGAATAATGTTGGAAACTGGCAGCCTTTTCCTTCCATAGTATTTTCCTCTACTATGGATGTTAGTTTAGTAAATGTTAATTTTTGAGTGAACGATCACTTTAAATTAATGGAGTGTTGATAGTGTCTGGTGCATATGGAAAGGAGAAAATGTGTCCCACAGGTGGTTTGTCAAGTCCACTCACCCTGTGTGAAGCACAATATTGTTTAATAAGGTCTGTTGTAAATAAATAAAAGACTAAATGTAAAGAAGAATATATTTATATTGAAGAATACATTGTGAAGTGCCTTTGGCTTCCAGTTTTCCCCTATATGGATGTATATTGCTACTGGTTTCCAGCATTCTTCAAAATATCTTATTTTGTGTTCAACAGGGGGAAAATAAATTCATATAGGTTCGTAAAACTTCAAGTAGAGTAAATTTTCATTTTTGAGTAAACAATCACTTTAACTTAACTGGACTATAGGGGAAACTAGGCAGCTGCCTGCAGTTTAACATGATTACATATGATTATTCTTTACGAATTTGTCTTTGTTCGCTTTGCTATGACTCGCAACTGATTTTACAGTATATAGTTTCATACTGTAGTTCTTAACGGTCAGTTCCCTTCACCAACCACAAGAGGGCGACACTCTTCTGAAAGACACAAGCGTCATCAGTGACCTTTGAAAATAATAAAAGACATTCAAGTCTTCAGCTCTTGAAAAGGATTATCTTACAAGTAATTAACGTCAAACAGCAGCGGTTGTGATATATATAGAGAGATAAAAATGGAGCAACTATACATTTTTACAAGAAATTTGAAAAACAACGAACAATTTATTCCAGCCAATAAAAGATGTGTCGTGGTCGAGTGAATAAACGATCAACAAATAGAGAAAAACGAGGCCATTTATTTGCAGGTTTAGACAACATTTAAAGACTAGACAAGTTTCCTACCAGTGACACTGAAGCATGTGTAAAACAAATGAAATCACTTAAAATCCCATGCTTAAAGATAAAGGCCTCTTTTTACACAGGTTCATGGGTAAATTCAGATTTTGGCTTCTACAATCTTCAGTCAAGACCACAGGCAGGCACACGCTCAGAGAAACAGTGGTAAAAATCCTTAAATCAGTTTGCAAATGTGGGAATCATTAAGACATACATTCAACAAAGCAAATGAATAATGTATAAAAAATAGTCTAAGTTTGACAAAGAACAGTTCAGAATGTTACTTAAACTTGACAGAGATATTTGTTCCTTCTCGTGTTCTAGTTTCTAGTTTCACCCCCAAGGCATTTCTATTATACAAGAATCAAAAAGACTAAGTGTTTGTGGTTAGTACAGAGTAATGCTGTTCAGAGTAAAGAAAAAAAACAAAACAGAATCTCAAACCGGGGCGACATGTTTAAAGTGCAGGTGAAAAGAACTTCAGGCCATTTCAATAGTACAAATAATGCTAGAAAATGTAATTGCCAAAACATCCGGTTTGTAATTCACTCTTAACAACAACAACAACAACAACAGACGCATAACGAAAATCAAGCCAACTTCAAGTTTACATCCCAGTTCATTTTTAAAATATCTCAAAACTGCTATTTTCAATGTATAATAACTAATAAACTTGGAATGGTGAGGAAACAAGTACAGAACTGCAAAATTATCTTAAATTCCTACATCTTTTGCCTAAATTTTACATCTTTTGAGTTTATGTTTTGAAAATTTATATTTATGTTTAACTCAAATATATAAAAACTAAATTCTCCAAAAAAAGATATGAACTTGAAATTACCAGAGAAAAAAAGTTTGAATTCCTTTTTTTTATTCCGTGGCATTACAACAACAGTCTTATTATTGCAATTAAAGAAAAAAAAAACTAATTTATCATTTAAATGATCAAAAAAAGTATCTATAGTAAAAATCAATCCTCATCGTTTCATGTAAAAGTATTAAAACCCAATAAGAATCAACAATTATTTGAATGATTTAATCCATGACACCAAAAAAAAATGGTCCCTAAATGGTTTCATTTCTTTATACATTTTCAATCAAATGAAGAAACGTTACCCAGATTTCTTTTTGTGAACCCAAACACACCATTGCCACCTAAGAAAGCACATAAAACATAAAAAAAGGTTGTGAACCTTTCATTTAAGACACAGATGACAAATTAAACATTACTAAAAACAATACAGTCACCGAGATGGACCCGTTTCTGCTACAGTACATTATCAATACCAACTCTTCCACATACAAAAAAACAAAATACACACACAAAAAAAGTATATTAAAGCCACTGTCTTGGGACAGTCACATTGTGAAGGGAACATCCCATGGAGGAGCACTTAATCAGAAGGAATTCACCACACGAAGCCATGTTTCCCGTCCCTCATCTTGGAAGCAGCATTCGCTCTATTGCGCACTGCAGATGCTCCCAGTTGCTCCAGCTATACAGCAGTAAACACACACATACTAGTGTCCCGAACACATGTAGACGACTTCGCATCAACGGAGCGGAGAATTTAGCAGCAGTGGAGACGCAAACCAGGATCACGGTGACGATGGCCAGCATGATGTTGATGCATTTTCCCAGCAGGACTTTGGCGTCGGTGCCTTCCAACTGCAAGACCTGCTGCTGCTGTTGCTGGAGCTCCAGTTTACTGACGCGCGTCTGACAGACCTCCAAAGCATCCTGAGGAGACCAGACAAACACATACACTATAGTTGAAGACTGAATTGTTAACCCTCCTGTGAAATTTAAACTCTTTTTCTAATATTTTCCTAGTGATGTTTGCCATTTTCACAGTATTTCCTATTATATTTTTGTTCTTTTTATTTGACTGGAATAAAACATTTTTTTTACATTTTAAAAATCAATATTATTAGTCCACTTGGGAAATTGTTCTTTCCGAATGGCTACAGAACAAACCACTGTTGTCCAATGACTTGCCTAATTAACCTAACAAGCCTAGTTAACCTAATTAACCTAGTTGTCTTTAAATTGCACTTTAAGTTGAAGAGTATTACCTATAGTTATTAAAACTATTATGATTAAAAATCTTTTCTCTGTTAAACAAATATTTGGGAAGTATTTAAAAAATAATAATAAATAGATGAACGCTAATAATAATTTGTTTCCAACTGCACAATTACAGGTTAAGTAGCATTCATAGATTGTTCTGACATCTTTAATGTTTGTTTTTTGGTGAAGAACTATGGGCCCTGTTTGCACCAATCACTTCCTGCGCTTTCTCTGATTGGACAGCTATCTGGTTTGTGAAAATGGTTACATTTACATTTTGCATCTTCAAATCCTGTTCTTTGTGCAAATTTAAGCAGGTTACGCTAACTTAAAATGCTGTGTATCTGTCACTTATTTAATTATTATTATTATTATTATGTTTACAAAAACGTAGTCTATACATCCTATTCAGCATACAAATTATTGTATATGCAAGCTACAGGCTTTATACTTAACTCGTTGTCAAGTAAAACATCTACAGACAAGGCAGGCTCCACGGTTACTGTCATTAAAGGCTAAATTAATCTATTTTTGTTGTCCAGATACATGCAAGACATCATTCAAAACTGTAAAGCGTTTGCAATAATTTGTGTGAATACTCTCCCAAAACGCTCTGTTTCCTTCTCATTCACAGAGATATGGATACTACAGGTATGTGATGTGTCACTGTTGTTAATGCTGTTACTTGATACTAATTTATCATTAGCATTTAACAGTTAAAGACAAAAACCGAATGAATAAATAAATAAATAAAACCAAACAAACATCCCAAACTGTTATCTGTGGCATTGCATTGCATATTGCATTACATGCCATATGACACGTTTTTATATTTTAGGAGAAGTAATATTTAAATATGTGGTTTCAACAGCCATATGCAACAACCTGTCCAGTTTTATCTGAAATGCACCCTAGTTTGAGCTATTGGATTTATATTTATCTCGAAGGAATTTCAGAGGCCATTTACACCCGTCCTTATCACGATCAGATCTATCAGAAGCAAAAAAAACACATGAAGTAATCAGCTGGTTAGCCAGTTAAGTTTCAGTTTAGTTTACACCAATTATGGGTTTTTGGTAGCATGAAGATAGCTCACCTGCTCTATAAATCCATGGCAACAAAGAGTGATTAAAGTCGAGCTGCCTTTATGTTAGCTAAAACCCAAGGTTGGTGCAAACTAAACTAAAACTTAACTGGCTAGCCACCTAATCCAGCTTCAAGATGCAGGCCCAATATCAATGAAACCAATGTTGACACCAGGAGTGTTATTGAACGTGCATGTTTGTTTCTACCTGTATATCTCGAGCTCGTTCATAAGCCTGATAGGCCATCTTCTCCTCAATGCTGGCGAGCTCCTGTTTGAGGTTTGCGGTTTCATTCTGATGGAGTTCTGTCAGGTCGTTCAGCTGGTCTTCTAGATGCTCACACCTTATAAAAACAACAACATGAATATAGGCTTTAAGCCAGGAATGTGTTTGTTTTTTTCAGTAGGATCTTAGGTATTAGGTTTGAATTCGGTAAAATGTTAATATTGGTTATATACTGTAAATATCTATAAATCAGGATTTGAATGGACACAAAGGGCATTGCATTATAAGTGTTACTATTTCTAACCAATAGCTGATATGGTGCATTGTGCATCCGTACTAAATTCTAATGAATCCACGATCTCTAGAACACTCTGCCAACAGTAATCATCTACTGACCTGTATCGCTCCTCTTGTAGTGTCTGCGTGATGTTCTCCACTTCACATTTAAACTGGTTCTTGAGTGTCTCGATGTGGTCAGCCAGGAGACTCTGAGCTTCCCTCAACTCCCGGATCTCTTCACACGCCTCCAGCAGTCGGCTGTTTACTTCAGCTTCTCTCGCAGATCCGCTGTGCTGCCCGGTGGTGCCCGATCCCGTCACCTGCCCGTTACTCTCCACAGAAACGGATGTCTCGGTGGAGCACTCGTCGTCGCTTGGATACTTGGGTTTCGGGGTCAATGTTGCACTGCCGCTCAAAATCCGGGCTCCCGCTTCTGCCTGCAACCCAGACCCAGTCTCCATTGAGCTTTTCAGGTGTGCGATGTTGTCAGCGCTGCCGAATTTGTTGCGAATGAGGTTTGCGATTTCTCTGGGCTTGCTGAAGAAGAACGGCGGAGACAGAGAAACTCCAGGACCGATGGTTTTGACTTTGTCCAAATGTGGATGTCGTCCGCTTCCGGTGACCACAGTTTCTTTGAGGTTGTCGTTGTCTTTGGGCGTTGTGTGTTTGGTCCCGTTGGAGATGTCGGACTCCTTCATCTTGCGCTGATACTGCTCGAGTTTTTTTTGGAGTTGGGTGATGTTGTGTGCAGTTTTTTGGTTCTTCTTCTCGAACACTTGTTTAATGCGGCTGCTCTGCTGTTTGTCTGCACAGTTGATGAGTTTGAGATATTCGGCCACATTCTCATCTTGTAGGTTTTGCTCAATTCGCAGCTGTTCTTTCACTTTGAGGATTTTTTGTTGGAGGCTGTCCAGGCCAGATCGTGATCGCGGGCCGTCCCGTACTGTTAGATCTGAATCCAGGTCTAAGCATGTCTCTGAGCCACCTCTTCGCATGGGCACAGGGATGCTGAGGGTGTTCACATCAACACCTTTCTCCGCCTGAAATCAAACACAGACAGAGGAAAAAAATCAATAAAGATTCCTTAAATAAGATTTTAGCATTTACTAGTACTGGGCAAATATTTACCATCAGAGCCTAACATTAAAACTTGCCATGCAATTTTTATGAATTACAATGCAATGTAGTGAGTAGTCAGTTTTTTTGTTTTAGAGATTTGCTTTATCAGTAAAAAAAAAAAGGTAGAGGACTGAATTCAGTTCACTTTTGTAGTATATTGCTGTGAAATATATGCTTCAGAGTCAAAATGCCCATCTTCATGTTTATTTTTGTAAAGACCGTTATGCATAAAATCAATGTGAGCCATTTGAAAAACATTCTCCGTGCATAAGATCTTGAAGTGAGAGCAACAGAAAAACCCTGCTTTAGAAAACTGTTGAATGGAACTGTCTGAGTATAAGGAGTGATGGGTGTGAAAACAAGAGTATGCTGATTTGACTGTCTGGGTTTCAGTCAATAAAATGAATTAATTCAGCATTTAAAGAAACTGGTGGAAAAAAAAAATAAAGTTTAAAAATCCCCTATTCAGTTTGTGTGGAATATACATATGTTTTTTTGAAAGTTAAGAAATAACAAATAAAAAAAGATTGTATATACGGTTATTTAGTGTAGTTAGAAAAAAAAAAGTTTTATGGTTGGTAAAAAAAACTATTTTGGCTGGTCATTTGCTGGTTCGTTTGTTTTAGGCCATGTTTAGAATATATTATACATTGTTGGTATAAAAAGTGTGGTATTACTATTTGAGAAACTATTATTATTTATTTTGAATTAGCTTCTGTTTTGATATTTTAGTTCATTTTATTGTAATCTCGTTTTGTGCATTTTTCATTTTATTATTATTTCAATTTTTTGTTTGCTTTTATTTAAAGCAACATAGGGGCAGCGCGGTGGCGCAGTGGGTAGCACTGTCGCCTCACAGCAAGAAGGTTAAACTTTTTTTTGAGCTACCTGTATGGTTTTTCAAATACTTTAATATATTTATTTGCAGCATCACTCATAAATGTGTTTTACATAAATAAAAAAAAGATTTCATAATACATACATACATATAAATAAAACATCCCTCAATTTTTAACTCAATTTACCATCTCTAGTATTTAGTGGTTGCTTCTTTATATATATATATATATATATATATATATATATGCACAATGGAAGTATAGTTTATATTATAGGCTTTATTTATGCACTGGAATTATTACAGTATAGGACTTCCAATAAAAAGTAACAAAATTAAATGTCTAAGGTAGTCAATTAAACGGAAAAGCTTTAATAAAATAGTCTGCCAACAGATACAGCAAGGACAAAGACTTGGTCAAAATCCAGAAAACATGCTCATGAATCTACTTCAGCAACCATAAGACTAAAGGAAACATTTTATAAGAACAGGAAACAAGCCAAGAAGCACATTTTTTCAGTAACACAGTCACATGATGGCATTGGCCTGACCTGAAAACAGGAAAATAACTTCATAAACTGCATAACAATTCAAGATTGCTCCACCACAGTGACCACGGCTAAAGAAAAAGGTTCTATTTTGTAGCGTAGTAGTAAACACAGATTTGGGTCAGCCTTTTTGGGCTGAAATAAGCTGTGGACTGAATGGAGTGTAACTAATGAGATTAAGCCGGTAAATAAAACTCTTGAAGAATGTAGAAATGAATGAAGCTGTTTATAAGGTCACTTTATGTAATAGTCATTGTTACAATGTGCAATGGTCTCACAATAATAAGCCTTCCCTCGAGTCCTAAAGAACATCACATTCATTCAGGCAAACCAAACGGGCAGTTCATCAAAATATACAGGTCAGGTCAATCCATCTCAAACACACATTAGACTTGACATTTTCTAAAGGCACACTATACATACTTTGGCACCCACTGAAAAGAAAAACACTGAAAGGAGTCCAACCTTCTCATTATAAAATACCAAAATGTGTTTTGTTGTGCCAATTTTGGCCATATTGACCAATGGAAAGATGCTTGTTCTGAAAATGGGCCGTTTTGTAGTTGAATTGAAAATGGGCGTTTTGTAGTTGAATTGAGTTACCAATTATATATATAAAATAAAATTGGTAACTCAATTTAACTACAAAAAGTTATTTACTTATTTATAGCTAGCTCAAGGCAGAAATAATAAACTAATATCAAGAGTCAGGAGGAATTGGTTTTGATACTGAAAGAGAGTAATCGTTAACAGTATGTTCATTTAAAATTTTCTCTACTCAAGACTGTGAAGATGGTTCATTTCTGTCAGGCCTTACCAAGTGCTTTAATCAGCATCTCAACACATACAAAACACACTAACAAGAGACAGATGGAGGCTGCAATTTCCTAACTTATGAGCCATCAGTACGGCTTTAGAAAAGCTCTTTTCAGTGCAAATACTTATTATTATCAGCTCTTAGGGCGGCGAATTATCAGCTTGTGCTTATATAAAACTTTATTCAGATGCCCAAATGTCAGATATTTGCAATGAAATCAAAATTCCTGTTACCATGGCAGCGAGCCATAATGAACGAACCGGCCGCCAGAGATCAGGGACATGAGCTTTTATGACTCGACTGCATTGCAAAGGAGAAAAGATAAAGACGCACAAATGCAGAGCACAGGAGACTGATACACTATCATCTCCAGCATTATCATATTATTCCATACAATAGAGCCAGTGAATATATGAGGATGTTTTATGCTTTTAACAGACACTTTTACATTCAAAACTCTCCTCAGCTATTTGGTTTAATCTGTGGTAATGATGACGTCAAAGGAGTTCTGCACTGTGTCAAATGCTAGAATTCAGTTCACTCAGTTTTAAGGGCAGGCCCGTATATATGATTTAGTGCATAGATATGTTTAGTGCAGATAAAAATCTGCAGTTTCTGCTTAGTTCTGTTTGAGGTTTTCCTAACAGGAGTAAAATAGCAGTTTTAAGCAAATTCCATGACTTAAATCTATTCTGAAGCATAGTATAAAAACATAAGATATGAGATATTTGAAAAAATAAAACTGATCAAAAATAGAGAAAACTTTCAAATTGTCCCAGTTATTGCTGTTAATCTGCATCTAGTGGTAATTTCCTTGATTATCTGACAAATTCTATTTAACTGACAGCCAAACTTTCTGACTTGTTGGAAACTGTTAGCCTTTGACACTATATCAGAGAACCAAAATACATTAAAAGTTAATAGTAACCAGTTTTTAACATTTAAAAAATATCAACTTTTATTTTCAACAAAAGAAAGAAACCCATACAGGTGTGGAACCACTTGAGGGTTAGTAAATTATGAGTAGTAAATATACATTTTTGGGGTGAACTATTCCTGTAAATACACAATATTTTACTCAATATTTGCATATGCACTTAATTGCCCATGCAGGTAAAATTATCATTCTGTAAATGATCAAAATTACTGAACATTGCCCGACTAATTGGCCTATATACCACGGCTTTATCAGCAGATTTGTTTGTTTATTTTTTGCCACATTAGCAACTTGTGGCTATTTTATGACAATCAATATGGATAAATATAGATCAATATAGATAAAAAAAAACTATTACATAATACTTCAAAATTCAAAAAGATATGATAAAAATAATTACATTAAAACAACAGACTTGATTTTTCAGTTTGATACATGATGAATAACTTCAAATTCTTCTCAGGGATGCATGTAAGAAAACATCCATCAAAGTGCTCTGCTTTATCAATAGAAAACAGTTTTTTTTGTCAAATGGTGTTTAATGATTAATGCTTGTAAAAGGGTTGTAATTCTGTCATTGAAGCACCTCTGCACTCTTGTTTTCTGACTTTTGAGCAGACTGTATCAGTGTCTTCAGGGCAGAAGAGCTCCTCTGGCAAACTAGGTCAGTCAGATCAAACGTGTAACAGGCCGTCTGCTCATCTAACTTTCCCTACTTTACCCTTCCTGTGTGACACACACACACACACACACGCGCACACGCAAACGCGCACACACACACATATGTTTGTTTTTGTGAAAAGTGGGTACATTACATAGGTTTCCATTGATTTTATACAGCACAAACCGTATTTTGTATTGGCCTAACCCCACCCTACCCCTAAACCCAACCATCACAGGAAACAGTGTACAGCTTTACTCTCTGATTAAACTCATTCTGTGTGATTTATAAGCTTTTTGAGAAATGAGGACATCAGCTGTGTCCTCATATTTTACCTCCTTTTTGTAATACCTGTGTCATACCCATGTCATTATACAGATTTGTGTCCTGACATGTCACAAAAACACGTATACACACACACACACGCGCACGCACGTACACACACGTACACACACACACACACACCTGGTTTAAATGTCTGCCTTACATAATGTCATGTTTGAATGTGTTTTAATTCAAATCTTTATTTCAATCAAAGCGTTATATGCCATGTCAATAAAATATTAAACAGATAGTTCACAAATGGTGTGAATTAATCAAACTGTTGGAATCTGTGAAAAAGTTCATCTTTCTAAGTGAGATCATATCTGATTCATATGTAGTTGGGCTGCGTGATTGCAATATTTCATTTTTCTGCGATATACATATTGCGATATGAATATCACTTTACAAGATGACTTCAATAACTCTATTTGGAAAGAATTCATCATTTTACATTTGTATGGTTGTGAATCTACGTCAAAATATAATAAGCAAATTGCATAGATTCATAGATGAATACAATAGAACAAACAAATGAAATAAACAGTGATTTATAGCTTTCTGTGGAGCCTAACAGTATTGAGGTACAGAAATTAAATAATCAAATGTAAAGAAGCACTGTATTGTCTTCATTGTACATTTAATTAAATACAATTAATCTTTGTTAAAGCGGGAAACTTTAGAATTTCTTGGTTTCAATTCGCTTGAAGTCTTGCTCAGTCACAGGCCCTAAAAATACATCCAGAAGAAATTCTTTTACTCTATTAGGGTTAAACTTTTGCGATTACTCAACAAATCACATGTTCTGAACTTTGGTGCCTGGTCAGCTATAATCCCAACTCAACATTTCAGATGTTGCGAAATGACTATTGCAGGCTCTCACATTGCCATATCAATTCTGAAACAACATATTCTGTGCGGCCCTAATATGCAGGACTTATCAATACTTCATTCATTCATTTTCCTTTAGCTTATTCCCTGATTTTATCAGGGGTCACCACAGCGGAATGAACCGCCAACTACTCTGGCATATGTTATACGTTTTACGGAGCTGACATCAACATCTCATATTTCTGGTAAAACATTGTGCAATTCTGAGTGTGCTCCACACAGGTGAGTGGGCTTGACAAACCACCTGTAGGACACACTTTTTCCTCTCAGTATGCAACATCTTGGATGGACTGGAAGTAAGCAGATTACACTGCTCCAGACTGTGACTGAATTGTCATATTGTCAGTCACATATTTTTTCCTGTCTTTGTGACTAAAATTTTTAGAGGTTGTGCTGCCCCAAGACTGATTTGAAAATCTGATAAACAATGACATTCTGTTGCTCAAAAGATACATTGCAGAATGGAACAAAAGCAGAAGGAAACAGTGCTACTTGTTTGAACTGTACTGAATAGTTTTTTAATGCTGTTCTAAAGAATAGACAGCGCTGCGTGAGCTGGAGCAAATGTGTTTAACTGGACCAGTTATATACATATATTGCACATATACAGCACTGTTATGCACAAATTAAACTAGTTAAAAGCTAACTGAAAAGCTTGTTATCATTCTTCACAACACTGATGCAGAAAACAGGTGAAACACAAATCGCCACCTCATGATTATCATGGTTTTACTGTAGTAGGAACTATCAGGCAGAAATATAGGACATTAATGTCTTAGGAACAGTACATTAAAGGAGTAATGCAGGCCTAATGTAATTACTACAGGTCAGATTATATTTGTACCAATGCATTTAGGTTT
Organism: Danio jaintianensis; assembly: GCA_903798115.1. Lineage (NCBI taxonomy): Eukaryota > Metazoa > Chordata > Actinopteri > Cypriniformes > Danionidae > Danio > Danio jaintianensis. The sequence goes on along the minus strand of CAIGQV010000785.1, from coordinate 958,776 downwards.
TTCATAACAAATGTAATTGAAAGCATAAAATTAGGCTACTATTTATAGTGAGGTTATAATGCAGTATTGTGGTTGTGATCTACAAATCTAAAAGATGAGGCTGTAATCATTTTACAGTTGGTACTGTTTTTGTTCAACTGGATCCCACCTCATGCACATGCTACAATAGACTAGCAACTGTCAAATGTCTAAATTATTAGTCCAAGCTTGTCACTTTTGTTGTTATACATAAATGTTTGTTCACAGTGTGTGTACACAACCACCCTATTCTGACAAAACATTCACCTGCTTAGGGCTGTGCGATTAATTGAAATCGAATCGCAATCTCGATTTGAAATGTTGCGATTAGGTAAATCGCAAGAGGCTGCGATATGAAATATATATGTATTATATAATTTCCACCACCCAGAGCAAATGCGTGACTGCCGTCTGTGTGCCTTACTAGCCAATTGAGTCAGCACACTTTTGTTCTGTCGGTAATATGGGAATATTTTTGGTTTCAAAGACACAGACACCAAACAAAAACAGGTCATTTGTAAGAGCTGTCGCAGAATTGTTGCCACAGCAAGAGAAAATACAATAACCAGCACCTAAAAAAAGCACCACAGGCGGCTATATCAGAAGTGTCTTGCTAAAAAGTCAACTAAAAGTATTGCCAGTGACACTCAATCTAGTAGCTAGCAACAGCAATGTACAATTTCAGAGTTGTTTGCAGCTGTTACACCAATTGAAAAAACATCACGAAGGCACCAGGAGATAACTAACGCCATAACTCACTACTGTTTGCTCTAGAGAAAAATTGGTGTTTAATTTCTGAATATTTATAAACAAATTTGAATAAAAGTTGGAGTTAGTTAATATCTTTTCAGTTCCTTTTTTTGACAAACACTCACTGCATTTAAGCAGTAAGAAGCTACGATACAGGATATTGAGCTGAAGCTTGACTACAAAATTAAATCACAAATCAAAATAGCAATATCTGTCAAAAAAAACTAGATAAAAATTAGATATTTTCCCCAAATTTCCCCTACACCTGCTCCTTTTTTTAATTTCTGTAAATGAAAAACTGTCTCTTAAAGGGCACCTAGTTTACCCATTTTTCCAGATTTAATATAAGTCTTTTGTGTCTCCAGAATGTGTCTGTAAAGTTTCAGCTCAAAACACCCATCACAACTATACTGTCACGGTTGGCTCACTCACAAAGGTACAGGATAACAGGAATATCAAAAACACGTAGATTTATTTACAACACACTCACTTGAGACACTGGAACATGGAGACACTGGGACATAGACAATACAATACCGGACAAAGGAGGAACTAAACTAAGGGGTATATATATATATATATATATGGGATGATGACACACAGGTGAAACTAATGAACAGAAAAACGGCGGGAAACAGAACAAAGGAGCACATGATCACAACATAGAACAGACACCTGACATATTCCTTTCAGAAGTTTGTAATTTTGAGCTCTGAGCATCTTGTAGCTGTTTTTGTGGACTGTGCCTTTAATGCTAGTCCTCTCCGCCCACCGTTCCCACGTGCCTGTCAGTGTGCCTCAATCTCCGCCCTCGGCTGCCTCAGATAACAGACAGACATGAAGGAAGCAGATCTCACGTAACGTTTGTGAGAAATATTACAGTAAGAACTTGATTATTTGATGTATTTGTTGTGGAGTTGCACAGATGAGTCTCACACAATGTCGTTACAAAGTTCACACACAGACAGACAGACAGAGCGTTTAGCTTTGCACTGTTTTTGCATGGCAAATGTGACAGGATACACATTAATATCCACTGCTGTATGGATATCCGTTATGTAAATGTACAAAATAAACCTGATTTAACGTCCACAACCCGGGATATCTTTTATAATTGTACTGACACACGGCTGTGGTGATAAAGTAAAGCTGAAGTAAATCGCTGTAATTCATTACAAAAATGCACTGTTTTAAAAACGTGTTAAACTTGTAACACTCACTCTTGATCACATTTGATGATTGATGATCCTAGCGAACTGAACAGATCTTTTATCCCCGGTTGCTTTGCGCACGTCCTGTCTTGTTGATATGATTATACGGGTTACTACGGAGACATGTTAATACGCAGCCGTCAATCAATTCAGTGGGTGGGGAAACCGCACTTCTACGACAAGTTGCGGTTGGCCTCAAAATGGGAGGGATTTGGATGCTATTTTAATGTCAGGAAATGTAAAAAAAAAAAAAAAGAGACTTATTTTCTTTATATCACCCCAATATGACTGTGGACACACTATACCTACACACAGTTCTGTCCAAACAGCTTAAAAAAGATGATTTTCATCATAGGTGCCCTTTAAATGAGCGATTTGAAGAAACGGAAGTGTGCCATGTCACAAACTCCCATGCCACCCACCTAAGAATGTTGGAAATTCACTTGCATTTAAACTAGCCTATTTGCGTTTAAAAGCACAGGCACAAAAACAATTAGTATTTGCTTTGACCCAAAATTTACATTTTCAATAGTTAATAATAAATGATCTGTAGTACATTCTGACCTTAAACAGAGACATTCTGGGGATACCAAAGACCTAAATTTAGTAAAAAAAAATAGGTATAATAGGTGCCCTTTAATAATACATGTGCAGTGCTACCAAATGAGGTGTTGGTGCTAACATCTGATGAACTCAGTGGCATCGGTGCCAGTGCTTTCAAATGATAATCTGAAGCCCTGAATTACCAAAAATTACATTCTGGATGAAGGATCCCTTTAATAATAATAATAATAATAATAATAATAATAATAATAATAATAATA
>CAIGQV010000785.1:907282-955963 GCA_903798115.1 Danio jaintianensis | reverse complement strand
TAATAATAATAATAATAATAATAATAATAATAATAATAATAATAATAATAATAACACATAATATTAATAAAAATATATATTTTTTTTAGCTGTGAAATGTGACTTGAACTTGGGATTCACCCAGCATCACAAAGTAATCAAATAAAGCACATAAATAACAACATCTTTATCTAGTCTCACAAAACAAATCAGTAAGATCACATTTTAAAAGAACATCATGTTTTGTTTTTTTCTGTACAACTAATGCTTGACTCTGGATTATTACAAGTTAGAGAGAGACAGAGAGAAAGAGAGAAGAGAGAGAGGGTTGAGATAAAAAGATTAGCGTTAGCATGTGGCCAGTGGAAGTGACCTCACAGCAGGCCCATCATGTGAAGAGCTCTCAGACTTTGAGTAGAGAACAGTTCTCCAAACAGAAGACTTATAAAAACACTTATAATGTGTGCGTGTGTTGACTGCTCACATGCTTTACATAATGCTGAGCTCTACAGAAACAATACTTTGAACAAATCGTGATGAAACTGAAATGAAAACCACTAATGGAAATTTCTAAACACCACACACTCAAACAATCAGACCATAAAAAGCACAAATTATCTTTCGCGTTGAAGTGTTTGAGTGCCAGATGAAGAGAATGAGGAAATGAAAGAAGACAGTCCCAAAATAAAAAAATAAAAAACAACAAAAGGCAGCGAGATGGCAGTTTCTGACACAATACATCTCTATATAGCTGCAAACACACACGCAGGACAAACAGAGCTCAGTTTTCAGCCCTCATTGAGAAGCCAGTGTGTACTAAAAGTCTTAATCTGAAATCAAATGTTCGCAGGCTTGGGTTGTCAAGCTGCTGTAGTGAAACAGGTTTTTCTTTTGGCAATCCCCTAAGATAAAAGATAAGATTGAACTGGTTGAACTACACACACAGGCCAAGGGTGTTAACATAACAGGGGTTTATGCGGCAGGGTTTTAAATGGTTTTTGCAGCATCCTACATACTGAACAAAACAATGCTGCTTGAAACAATCTGGAGTTTTTTTTGTTTTTTTTTACAAAACAAGCATAATAATAAACATACTATGTATTGAGTCAAGATGAGATATCTCAAATTAAAAAATCTTGAACGCATAAGGCATAACATTGTGTCTAAAGTTTAAACTAATTTAAATATGAATAATTTGTACAAAATATGGGTGAAATAATGATCCATTAGCTTAAAGAATAAATTATTTTGAATGATAAAACGTATTGCTGACAAATGGGCAAATAGTGGCAAAGTATAAAGATTCAAAACTTCTGCACTGCGACTAAAATATATATTACATTTTTTACCAAATGATCAGATAACTCAGTTGAAAATATATTACATACATAGATATCACCATTTTTTAAAAAGTACATTATATTGTATAGCTGCAGGTTAACTATGTATAGCTTGACTGACTGTCCACCCTATAATATACCAACTTAACTTAATAATGTGCACCTTTTGGAAAGCTTCTTTTGAACAATAATTATTATGGAAAGTGCTATACAATTATACATTAATTTAAATCTTGTTCTAAATGCTACTGACAAGATTTTTGATATATACTACTTTTACACTGAATGACATTGTGGTGGGTCTTGTATAAATCACGGTAAAAAATATATATTACCAATTAAACAGGACACATTTAGTGTACACTGAAAATAAGCTATATTACACTTATTGTTGGTGAAGACATCCAGTCAGTAAATAATTTATGAATTTATTCGAATGTATTCAGGTTTTAGCATTTTAAATGACAAAAACAAAAAAGTTTGAGAGTCATCCGTTCAGTGTATGGCTCCACTTCCGATTAAGTAATGACTTCATGGCCATTCAAAGAAATGATGTTTGTCTTGGTAGTATGAATGCAATCTGAACAAACTACATTTGTCATGTTGTCATTGTCATGTGACTTACAGCATTTGATATGCCACTTGACAACTCCTTTTCTATCGCCCCAAGGGATAGCAAAGTATCTACTGAACACACACCAGAAGAAGAAAGGTCATTCATTTTACAATTACTGTGAATTCAGACATATTTCAGCCGTACACTATTAAAACGGCAAGCTCTTTAGCTCCAGCGAAACCTTTATTTTCCATGAAAAGTTTTTCAAATGAAAATAAGATAATTTAAATGTTTTCCACACTTTGAATTGTCCACTGGAAGGTTCTTTATTTATTTAAAAAAATAATTTATGTAGGTATATTTATTGTAGTGTCAAATTAAAAAAAATCCCAGTTAAAAGGTGTTTGTGTGGCTGACATGTGTTGCTTTCTCCAGAGTTTTTCTTCTTCAACTCAGGAATGTTACACAGGAAACGGTTATGTTGTAATGAGGAAGCCTAAAAAAAAGCAAAGCTTTCTAGAAGTTCACTCTAGTGTAACAGGAAGAAACATGATGGAGCAGATGTCATACAGTTACAGTAAAATCAGTCATTTTGGACTACATCATTCATGTCGACTTGACCTTACTTCAAGATGCACCAGTAGTACACTCAAAAAAATGAAAGCAACATAATTGTCTTTTAATAAGGAAGCCATTTGTCCCAGAGCTTGCATACTCTTTTGTTAAACACTTAAAAGTATGTACTTTTTTTCACAAAATAAAAGTACATACTTTAGAATGTAGTACGTGAATTGAGACGCAGCATTAGACTAGTAAATGGAAATAACCATTATCATTTTGATTAACTACAGAATTCAGAGTGTTCTAATGTAAGGTTTTATGGACAAGTGTATCATTTCCGACATGCACATAACAGTTATATTAAAAGGGCGTTATGCAAGTAATGTGTTTCATAAACATCAGCACCTTGCCTCAAAGCCCAAACACAGCATTTCTTCATGACATACTGGACATTTATGTGCAGAATGACTGTATCTTCAGGTGTTTGGAAATCACTGTATCTTTCCCACTTCCTCTATATTACCTCATTGAAATTGGGTGTGTCAAATGTCTGAGCACCACATAGTTGCTGTTATCATGTAAATCTGGGTTTTTATGGGTTAACGTGCTCAACTTTCTATAGACAAACAACAACGATGGCAATAAAAAAGCCATTTATGTGGCTTAGTTTCAGTTAAATGATTCGTTCTGATTCTGAAACTATTTTATGGCTGTCTTTTGGCTCACCACAGTGCCCCAAAGAAAATAAGACATGAACCAACTTAAATAAAAATTAAACAAAAAATTTGACATTTTTCACATGAACTTGAGAATACTATTTTCAGATTGTCATATTAGTACTGAGGAACACTGAAACTGGAAAAAAAAAAAGTTTAGCCACAATTCATGGTTTACCATGTTAAAATTAAAAATTACAAACCACTCTCATACTGCATAAAGAAACAAATATATAAATCACTATGAAGCCCTGTTGCATGCAAAACTGTAAGCAAATCACACTGGTTAATGAGGTCAGTTCATCTGATATCAAGATTAGACACTAAACCCCACAGGAGTTCTCCAAACAGCAGAGAAATGTGCTCAAATAAATGAAAAGGAAGTCGTCTGGCCTAAACTGTACGAATGCAGGCTTAAAAACAAGAAGAGCCACTCTAAATAAACTTTAAATACAACAGACTCAAGTCATAATTGTGCCTTAAACTCTCTGTGAACACACGCATGGCATGAGCCATCCGTTATCACACTGTTGATACTTCTAACACACACACACACACGTATCTGCAGAAAGACACGCATAAGCAGTCGGGTGTGTCCAGCACATGCGGGTCCTGCTGAAACTTGCTCTGCTGATCATGTGAGTAACAAACAACACAGAAACTAAAGGGCCAGAGGGCGAAGATGTGCAGATGATCGTGTGAGCTACAAAACTAATACTCAACATCTATTTAAAACACATAATAAACATTATTTTTTCACATATAATACCATATAAGCAACTGTATACAGATATTAGCGATGCTGGGACAGCAAATCAGCTATCTTTAGTTAGATAGCTCAAGTATCTTCAGTTATAGGGTGTCCATAAAGCTTATTATTTAATAGAATTATGCTAAAGTGACATGGTTTCATTTTGAAATGAAAAACAGCTATTCCATATATTATTTTGCACTTACAGTAGAAATCTGGGTGGAAAAGGCTGAGAAAGTTTTAACAACAAAACTATTAAGTATTTTTGAGTCAGCGACAAACGTGTTCACAAAAAAGGAAAAGGAAAATCAGATTTAAAATACTATGAAAAGTACTTTGAAATGAAAGCATGGCTTCGAATAATTCTGTACCATATTTTATATAAAATAAGTCGCACTGTCTAAAAATTGCATAGTGAAACATACACATATTGCATTGATGTCATATTTTATAATTTTCTTCAAAAAAAAATATTTAAAGTTCATTCATAACATTCAGCAGCAGCCTTTAATAAAATTAAATACTTACAAACATTATTAATGTATTATTAACTATACTATTTCCCTCACTCCACATACAATAAATAAAAATAGTTTTAGTGGAATTCAACGTTTATTGTTAGCTTCAAACCTAATCAAATTTAAAGCAAAACTGTTTTATGTGTTTCTCTTGCTTGATGTCAATTGCATTATTAAGTCTGTTTACAGCACAAATCATAAGATGCCTCAGACATTAAAAGAGTGACATCTGTTCTGGGAAAATAAAAGTATCACTTTCAAGATTTCAAGGTTTTAATTTAAATGACACTCAGTCGTAGTTTCCATATAATGGTTTAAAATATATTTTCAGGTAAAGTGGTTTCTAAAAATTGTACAAATTATTTATTCAAATCACTACTTGTTGAGAGAGTTGCACCACATGAAATCTTAAAACACAGGTATGTCAAAAAAGGGCAAATTATCAATGAAAATCAGTTTTGGAAAAAGTAAAAAAAAATTAAATAAAACATTCACATTTAGCAGATCTGGTTTAACTGAAACATTCTGATGCATATGTTCTCTTAATGTAGTTCATTTGAAGAAGTCATTCATTCATTTTCTTTTCGGCTTAGTCCCTTTATTAATCTGGGGTTGCCACAGCGGAATGAACCGCCAACTTATCCAGCATATGTTCTACGCAGCGGATGCCCTTCCAGCTGCAACCCATCTCTGGGAAACATTCATACACACTCATTCACACGCATACACTACGGACAATTTTAGCTTACCCAATTCACCTATAGCGCATGTCTTTGGACTTGTGGGGGAAACCGGAGCACCCGGAGGAAACCCACGCGAACACGGGGAGAACATGCAAACTCCACACAGAAACGCCAACTGACCCAGCCGAGGCTCGAACCAGCGACCTTCTTGCTGTGAGGCGAACGTGCTACCCACTGCGCCACCGCGTCGCCCCATTTGAAGAAGTGTAAATGATCAATTCGAACCCTGTTGAGCATCAACAAGTGGATCGAGACAATTGAAAATATGGGTTTCAGTCCACTTCCAAATGAACTCCAAAATGATCTGACTGAAATATAAACATAACATACACCAAAGCACACAGCATTACCTTGAATGTTCTGTCACAGAAAATACAACAAAAGCCTGTTTTTATTTTGAGTTGTTTCATATTAGTTTCGGTCTTAACAACGTCAAGGTGAATGCTATGTGAACAATGACTAAATGGATTAGAGGTGCATCGATTGATGGGCAAAAATGGAAACAACTGGTTTTTGCTCTAAATGCACTATTGCCAACCAGGTGTTTTTTTTTTTTTTTTGGTCAGCCGATCTGTGGATCTCTGTCCAGACTTGCACACAAACTGAACTGCAACAGTTTGATACTGCATATAACATTTTTGAAATGATAAATCATCTAAATTACTAACTGCCCAAGAAAATATGTTACATCTTTGTGTTGATCATGATTAATGTCAAGTTGTTGCCGCTAATTTAAAATCAATACAGATAGTTCAGCCTGTGATAAAATAAAAATAATTGGTAATCTGAATCGGAATCAGGAAATTGACTAGTGAAAATAAATAAATTAATTAATTAATAAATATATAAATAAATTGAAATCAGTTGTGAAAAATCAAGACTGGTGCATCACTAAAATTGATCATTTTCTTTTTTGGCCCAGACCAAAAGAACCAAGATAAGGGTAAACTCTATTTATTTATTTATTTTTTTAATCACTACCGCTGACATCAGTGTTTATGTCTGACCTATAAACAGTTATCGCAGTACTTCTGTTATAATATGATTAATTATGATTCATTTTTCTGTACTACAGAAACGGTACTATGTTGTGGAAAGAACTAAAGACTGAAGTTAAATGAAAACATAACATCTGCAGTTTATTGATCATCAGAAGTATGAACGCAGATCTGAATGTTTTTAAATGTATCAAAACATGAAAAACAGCCATGAAGATCGCACCATAGATGTTCGAACTGACATTACAATCAAAATCAACAATTATTGTAGGTCTAAATATTATTTTCCATTATTTACACCACATCTGTGTGTCACTTGTCTATGATAAGTGTCCACATTTTCACATAAAAGATAGCAACTTTTATTAAACATCTACATTCTCAACTCAAATCACACAACACATCTTCTGCACCGGAGCATTTGCCCACTACACTTCCCTTATAAATGTATTTCTGCAAAGCCCACTTTTGTTTGCTTTCTCAACCTCAGCGATGCCTCAAAATTGCTTTCTCAGTTAATCAACGTCACAGTCCTTGAGACTTCAATTTCACCCCAGAACACTCCTCTAATTTGTTTTCCACCAGTAAATAAATCAAACATCTCTTCAAATGGAGTAGGAAGTTATAAAATACCAGATCCACCCTCATCCGCAAATCCTGAATCTTCTTCGCAGAGAGCTTTCTGGGGAACAGCCAGTTCCACAATCTTATTTGTGAACCACACACAAACACACACACGTGGACAATGGTGCAACTGTAAATTACGGCCACACAGGACAAAGTGTCACCACGGGGACAGAAACACTAATAACTCGAACGGAGAGTGAGAGAGTGTGTCAACACTGCAAGCGTTTGACGTGGACAGCACCGCTGATGGGAATGCTCTAGTTTTTTTGCCGATGCATCAGTCTAATATCCAGACATGAGGGGGTTGAGGGGGATTTTTCGGGTTACCCTGGAAACTACAGGAATTCAGAAGACCTGCGACCAGCAGAGTGTCCTCAAAACAACAACTGCATGCTCAAGTATTTGTTTGATAGAGCGGTGGTGGCTATTTCTTTGTCTTTTTTAGGAATTACAAGTCTTTCAAGAGATTTCTAGACTGCTTAATATCTACTAAATCTTCTAAGCTAAAGTACAATTTGGTAATTATTTAATCCAGTTAATTTAATTTCATTTTTCTAATGTATTTATTTATTAGCTTTTATGTATTAATAAAATTGTATGTATTAATTTTACTTAATTTAATTTATTTATCTATTAATCTATTTATTTACTTAATTTTACTTTTGCTTTAATGCTGTGTCAGCAGAATTGGCTATATTCATGGCAAAATTGGTAATGAATACTCAATGCATAATTTACAAGCATAAGCGTTTCTTAATAAATAAGCATCAAACAAACAAACAAAAAAACATACAGATAATAACACTACTGATAAAAGGCCATATTAGATCTTTCAGTTTGGCTAATGATAAATATTCAGAAATGATACCGGTAGACCATTTTTTTAACACTTCCTTAAAATACTTTTGGAATAAAAATGTTTTCCAAAACAAATATACATTTTATTAAATATTTTTGTAGTTAAAACATTCTTACAAAAGTCAAAATTTGGTTGCTTTCAATAAATATGAGTGGGTAAGGCTTGAGTGGCCAATTCTTGTACTTACAACCTGGCCGTGTCTATTTTCAAACTGGTAGCTATTTCTTTCATTTACTAATACATTTCATACAATTTGTTGTTTGTACAATCATTCCATTCCATTCGCCATTTCTCATTAATGTAGAGATTCAAAGCAGCTTCAAAGGCTTCCTTAGCTGCTTTATCTGCCTGTTCATTTCAAATGAATACCACATAGCCAGGTATCTAACAAAAAATAACATCAATGCCTTCTTTCTCTAAAGAGTCCACTTTTCCTATTATGTTAAAAATCCTAGGATGATCAGTTTTCATAGACCCGAGCAAGCAAGTAAACAAGACATAGAATATGTGCAAATAAAAAAATGACATTGCTGTTCCTTTTGTTTGTTCAAGAGCTAGAAGTAATGCACAAGCTTTAGCTGTGAAAATTGAGCTTTGTCCAGGAAAATACTTTAAACCAATCAGTACTGCAGCAGATACCCATCCAATGACTTTGACAATGATTTGGTCAGTTTCATCTTATATTCCAAAAAATTTTATGTACTTTTATAGAAACTACAAGTTACTTTCAAGCAATTTCTAGATTGTCTGCTTAATATCTGCTAAAATATACTTTGGTAAGCCATGTTTCACAGTGGCCTGTGTAATGCACTTTTTGACATCATGAAGGTCATGCACACCATCTGCGTCTGCAATTTTGTGTTCGCACAGACTGTGCACATACAACAACACATGCTTAGGGTGAATGAAGAGTTCACTAGCTGGTCCTACGCATGTGCAAAACTTTTCCCTTTGCAATTCGAAAGCTGTGCATAAGATTGAGAAGAATGCAAAAAATTTTACCTTAAAAGAAAGATTTTCAAAATTCTGTTGTTATAAAATTATCAATAGGCAGCAGATCACTGATTGCAACCATTTGCACTGTGTAACTAAATTAATTCCACCCTCGTAGTCCATCTATATGTGGATAATCCAAAACAATGTAATTTTTTATATTAAGCCATAGAAGTCTAAATATAAGAAGTTTCAGTACCATTAATACTTTATATTAAGTCGCTTTTTCACTACCATGTATTCACACCAAAATATAAATACAATGTACTTAATGTGTTCATAATATATTTCTGAACACCTCTGGTGCTATTGAGGTGGGATATGAGTAAGGTTAGCGAAAGGTTTGGTGGTATGGGTAGGTTTAAGGGTGGGTTAATGCGTAAGGGATAGTCAACAGAGTAATTATAAATGTAATTACAGAAATTACTTACAGAGGGTATTAGATGCAGGTATTTGATCAAGCATAAGTACAATATAAAATTATGTATTTACACAATAAGTACATTGTAACAAATTATTAATTGCAGTGCAAGTATAAATTAGTTAAAAACACTTAATTGAAAGTGGGGCCGAAGTTTCTTATGTTTAGACAGATAGTTACATAGAGTGGTCCAAGAACATATAATAATAATAACAACAATAAGACAGTCATTGATAAGAGATATGTGCCTCACACAGGAGAGTGGGCTTGACAAACCACCTGTAGAAAACACACTCTTTCATCTCAACATTTAGCCAACACTGGCATCAGTTTTGCACATTTTCACCAGATACGTTCTTACGATTACTCCAAAAAACAAAAACAAAAAAAAAACAAAAAACACTGTGCATTTATGAAGTGTGCTTCACACAGGTGAGTGGGCTTGACAAACCACCGGTAGAAACTCTTCTCTTTCAAAAAAATTTATAAAAAATAAATCACACTCCCCTTAATCTAGCACTTAATTCTTTGAGCACTAACAGTTCCTTTGTATAATTAGGACTTCATGTGTGTATTGTCTCTTTTTGTTGAATCACTGAAGCAAGTCACTTTGGACAAAAGCGTTTGCTAAATTACTAAATGAAAATATCTATGGCTGTAAAAAAACATGCCATCTGATAATTAATGTGAGTAATGGTATGTAAATCCATCTTGCATCATACTCATGCATTCCACACAGTATTGGACAAGTTACTTTAAAATAGTAATCAATTACTAACAGCATTATTAAACTTGTATTTAAACTACTTTTCATAATACTGTCAAAAACGTAATTTACCCAACAAGGAATTCAATTACTTGATTCAATACAAAAAATCCCTAGAAATCTCAATGTATAGACAATACAAATTAAAAACACTTTTAATTCTTTCAATCTTAGTCAAAGTCAGACATGGCCTTTTAGCATTATTAAAAAAAAATAATAATGTTTAAGCATTTAAGAACAAACAAGACATTCTTTATTGAACAAAAAGAGTTAAATATAATATCAAAATGTATATTTTCAAAGCAATGACACCATATTTCATATATAATCATTATCAAATTTCTGACTCAATTCATTGGCTAAGCAACAATTGTCTCAAATGTAACATCGAATTGTTTCTAGCTGTTATGCAAAATATATTTGTGTAACAAAATAACAATACCTGCTTCTTAGAAATGAATTATACAGCCCTGTTAAATTTATTTACAGTTTTAAGGCATCATAATTAACTATAATTAATTGGCTAAAAATGAACAGGAATCCATTATATTACTTTGTAATAAGTAATTTTAATATAAATAAGTCAATTTACATTTATTTATATATGCACTCATTAAAAATTTATATAACTAATTAACTAAAGACTTAAAAAGACTCAAGTATTTTTTTTTAAATGATGACATTTATATTATATATTGTGGCTGCCACAAAAAGCAATTTCATGCACAAAAATAATCAATGCAATACAACGTAAAGGAAATAAAAGCCTAGTACATCCTTATTTAGATGAATCTAAAAGTGTTTTGCTTTTGTTTTTCCTGAATTGACAAAGCACAATGTTCAACTTTTGACTGTTGAGTGTATTAGTAATATAAACTCAATAAATGGTTCCATTTGATCTGTCATTTAATCAATGCTCCATCTCTTTATCCAATAGGTTGAGCCATAAAGACAGCTTCACTAAAGCCACACGTTTATAATCGTCAAATTGCACACGCAAAGCAATTCAATAGCAAAAGCCTAATCGAACGTGTTTTACATTCTCCCTCCATTAACGACAGGCTAAATAATGCACTGACAGACACATTGAAAACAATCAATTAAGCCTATCAGCGCCCCTTCCATTCACTAAAACAGACTTCTGCGCTAACAGCTTGTAAATGTGTTTCCTCCGAGAGCCTCATTTAAACACAAACTGAAGTACTGCTACTAATGCGCTCATTTTCTTGACTTAAAAGTAATTCTCTTGAGATTAATTGTAACAAACCAACACAAATGTGGGTACTAATTTATTTATTTAGTATTTTTAGAGCATCTTAATGCTGCTAAAATATATTTGTATTAATTATATATATAGTAGATATAATACATTTATTACCAGTTAACATTTTTTATTTTCTCTTTTTTCAGGTATAAACCTGAAATGACACGTCTAACCTAAACTTAAAAATCTTGAATGTTTTACAGCACAGACTTAAGTTTGATGAAATATATATTTCCCAAAACATGCTTTACTCTAATGCACTCACTCACTTGACTTAAAGGTGACACTGTATAATGAAAATCTGCATAGCTGATTAATTAAAAGTTTAGTACATGGAAATACCATGGGCCTCAAACACCATTATTTCCTCGTTCTCATGGAAATCCTGTGAGTGTAAAGTCATGTTGAAATACAGGTCAATCAGAACAAAACACAGACTGCTACGTTGCACATGGCATCATTAATATGCAGACCCCAGCCTGCATTTGATTGGCCACAACATTTCCTAGTGAGATTCCAACAATCATATTTCTCCCTTATTTTTAAGATTATTTAAGCTTATATTATACTTACACTATGTATGTGGGACTCTTATTTTGAAAACAGGAAAGGCAGTGAGACTAAAGCCTGCCACACCACATATTTAAGCAACAAGGGGAAACTGATGTGCATTCACTCATAAAAACTATGTTTTGAATTTTAAAAGATGTGGTGCAGTGCAGCGCTTCACATCTGGTGTGCGATTGCATATAAGGAGCAGTTCTCATCCAGCCATCAGTTCATATGCACATCAGAAAACAAAATGCAGGATATATAGATTAGGACATTTATTCAGCACCACCCCGAAGAGGCATAAGGTCTGTTTAAATGGGTCTTTTGTTAGTTTAATGTGCATGTTGTTAAATTTAAAGAGGCAACAAGCACATGTAGACTGTTGAATACAAGTTATTAACAAACTTATGCATCATGTCATATTACTCAGCTCTTACTGTGATTCTTACTGTGAACACTTTACTTAACTAATCTGGTTTAGGTTGATTTTAATTCCTGTCTGTGTTGTCATACTTTTAAGCTTCAAAGTACAAATACATCTTTGTCAATCCTGTTGATCGAGTATAATTATAATTTAGCCTATATATCATCCACAACACAAAATTGTTTAATTTCTTAGATTAAAGATATCTCACTCACTCCTTCTAGCTAAAATAAACCTCTCCACCACTACAGCTGAAACAAGGCATATACTCATTTTGTTTGCACATTAATTTCAGAGTACATTACGCTCTGTGTGTGCGTGCGTGCGTGCGTGCGTGCGTGTGTGTGTGAGAGAGAGAGAGAGAGAGACTGATGCAGTGGAGCATTAAAGCAGAACTCATTAATATTCAAGACCTTTCCAAATATGATCAAACCTAAGCTTTCATTCAAGGTCTAATTTCTGGCATCATAAATGAGCATATAAAAACATTTCTGGAGAATTTTTAAACTTAGTACCCAAGCTACATACCTATAAAGTACATATCAAAGAACAATTTAACTTAATAAATAATTGAACATTATAGAAGCTTTAAAAATAATAATCTTGAGGTGTATTATGACAAACCAATGCAAGAAGTTTACAAAGCATGATCTAATCGCATTTGGAAGAAGAAAAAACAAAAAACACAACGTGGGCACAGCATCAGTCTGGCACATATATTGTCTTAGTGCCAGGGGTTGAAGGGTCTAAACGCACACACAGACATGCGCGCACACACACACACAGGACACAGGCGCATTTGTTCTGCTTACAACAGCCTGACTCAAGACCCAGGCACATGCTCCAGCACGCCAACGTCACCTCAGTGTTTCAAATGCATCTCAATGTGGTTTAAGCGTGCGTGCAGGAGATGCCTGGAATTCTGATTTCCATTAAATGGAATGGTAAAGCATTGCAATTGCCTAATTCTCTAATGGAAAACCCAAGCGCAACCGGTCTAACTGGGGTTAAGTACCATTATTGTTTGATCCAATGACCTTTGACACACTCTTTTGAGAGAGAAGTAGTATATGCACTCTTAGAATAGTAGTTTAAAGGAATAGTTCGCCCAAAAATCAACATTTACTCACTATTTACTGTCCCTCAAGTAGTTCCAAACCTTTATGAGTCTATTTAGTTATACACTAAAGAAGATATTCTGAAGAAAGCTGAAAACCTTTAACCATTGACTTACATAGTATAGGACAAACAAATATTATGAAAGTCAATGGTTACAGGTTTTCAGCTTTCTTCAAAATATCTTCTTTAATGTTCAACAAAATAAATAAACTACTTAGCATTTTTTGTAATGTTTATACCAAAAAAGTAAAGAGATTCAATTATAATTGAAGAGATAATAAACAAATAACCTTTTTGGATG
The DNA here is from genome assembly GCA_903798115.1 of Danio jaintianensis. Lineage (NCBI taxonomy): Eukaryota > Metazoa > Chordata > Actinopteri > Cypriniformes > Danionidae > Danio > Danio jaintianensis. The sequence continues at coordinate 942,475 of CAIGQV010000785.1, read as the reverse complement.
CACTGAAATGCTGAACGAATAAAAGAGAAAATCTTTTATGACCCTTTAGGACTGGTTCCAATTTATGACAGAAATTCCAACTTTTGTTTATTTAGGAACTTGCTCACCCTCTGGTGCTCCTTGTGTGCAGTCAAATATAACCATTTTGTTTCCTGTGAAATTAAAGTACTGTCTAATATAAAAAAATTAAGATCTTTGGATACTAATTTATTTTGTATTTTTTGGGAACGTTAATGTTACTAAATTATATTCATGTATCAGCTATAATCCATTTATTACTTGTTTATGTATTTTATTATTAAGCTGAAACATGTCTACATGTCTTGCTTAATGTCATTAACTTGATCAGAACATTTCAAGATTTCTTGGTGTGTTTACATCCCAAGTCCCCATCAACTTTTCATACATTTAGGTTCAATAAATAAATAATTTAGAGGAATTATTTTGGGTCTAAACGCACCAAACAGCACTAGAAGTTTAACCATACTGACCCTAAAGTATAACTTGTTGCCATTTGTATCTAAAAAAAAAGTTTAAACTTTAAATTATAAGATAAACATTGCTTTTACTACTTTCCGAGAAAAAAATTTGTTTGCATCAAAATATTATTCTAAAAACAACTATAAAAATCAATTTTAAAGTCTTAAAATGTTTTGCCAATATATAAATGAATTTTCTGACATCCTCGCTGTAAGGATTTAACAGAAACGCAATATTGCTATTTAAACACTAAGCTTCACATTGTTGTTGCAGTCATAACAAAACAACCTTACTGCATTTAAACATAATTTTACAACAGGCACGTTACCTTGCTGTTCAACCACAATAATAAAATCCATGCAAAAAAAAACAAGCATGCATGATAACTGTACCATTGTGTCCAAAAGATAAATGAACAACCCCCATTGTCTCAAAATCAACATTTCCAGCATACTTACGACAGTGTTACTACACTGAAACTACACAAGACAGATACAAACAGTATCATATGTTATCCAAACACATTATGCACGGACTGGGGGTTAGATAACAGATAACACGCTGCACGGATGGATTAAAATGACTCAAGCATAACTACCATGTCGCAGTGTAAGAAAGAGTTCCTCTCGAGTTCGGGTAAAGTTCTCTCGGCGCTGGGCATAGTTCAGTCACTCCGGTCCGGTCAGACTGGACTGTCGTCTCGTGTGCGGTCCGGCGGTTCGGTTCTGCTACATCGTGTGGCGGGTTGCGGGGCGCCGCCGCGCGCTTTCGGTCTGTGGATTCCTCTTTGTGATCTACGGTTCAACACACACACATTCAGTCAGTCAGTCAGTCGCTCGACCCGCGTGCATATTTATCTGGAGAGACAGAGAGAAAGAGGGGGAGGGGCTGGACGCGAGTACGACATGACGTCACATGGGTTCAGGGGAGGCGCTACAGGTGATACAATGTTTTCTTTTCATTACCAAAATACAAACACGTCACTGTAGTGGAATTCGACCCATCAAAGAGTTTTGGATTCTGAATTTCACACACGCATGCAAATGAGGCACAAATGACACATTCAATTCAGTAGAACTGAATATCTATTTATTTTATTTGTATAAATGTGAGTAAAAAAAAATAAAAACCAAAATGAACAAAATAAGAACATTATGAATGAATGAATTAATGAATGAATAGTTTGTGAAAAACAGAATTTTAGGCTTGTTGTTTTGTAAACTAAAACAGAAAAGTTTTTTTTTAACTGAAATAATTCTTTAAAAACTAGGTAAACTTTATAGTATATGCAATGTAATCACAAATTTTAAATGTTAAACTAACTGGAATAAACATGTTTAAATGCTAAAATCACTTAAACGCAAAACAATACAAATAAAAATAAAAGTTAAAGTTAAATAGATATTAAAAGCAAGACTTACGTTACAGAAGCATATAAATTTATAAAGACTCAATTTTACAGTAATAAAACAAACTTCAAATTACTTTAATTGTAATTTCACACACTTACATATAAATATGACATTAAACATGCATAACATAAAATATCACTCAATTAACAAAAAATCATATGAAAGAGAAAATACTGGTCTGCAATTATCTACTTTGTTAAATTTAACAAATTATAAAGGTTTGGGACTAGCTTGCAAATAACAAAAGAATGACATTATCAAAATAAGAAAATAAAATTAAAAAATAATTCTGTACAAATTTAGGTACACTTAATTTCAGGTTTTTTTTTATAGTAGGGGTTTGTGTAGTGTTGATATCTGTTAACTGAAATAAATTTGAAATAAAACATGATAAATTATTTAAGCATGATAACATCAAATTATTTCCCTCCTCTTGCATTTGAATTAAATATTTTTATTAGAGCACAAAATATACAGCAAATTTTTCCAAATGAAAAAATCCCCAAAAATATATATGTGCATATTTTCATTGTAATTTCATACAAAAAATAATAATAATAATTGTCTATCAATACTCAAGGATTAAAACATAATTAATACATGGGAGTAGTTTAAAAATAGCTGCAGCATCTTATACTCAGATAATTATTTATCTGACCTGGAGAGTAGCTGCAATTCACAACATGTCACCCGATAGTCTCGAACCATAAATAACCGTCATTTCTTACAGCATTAATGTTTCAAAGGAGAAACCTTTTGAAATGAGTGCTGAATATTTAAACATCTACTGGTCTGAAAGAGTTACATCAAGCTCATATTCAGAGGGTTTCAAGCTTTACAAACCACTGTTTATCTTTGGCTCTCATAGAAAATGTAATTGAGGTAAAGTTGTTTAATTTCCGCACATTCATTCATGTAACAGTCCCTATATTGTTTACCACTCTAATTTGAATATTGGGTCTGAAATCGCATTTAAGTATGTCTTCAAAACAACATTAGCACTATTTAATTGACTGTGAACAATGTTGTACTCTGATAGCCATTGGCTGCTAATATGATTTCTCTGTTTAGAATTTGCAAATAATACTTTACTGAAATTATATTATTAAGGAGAAAGACCAAATGTGCGAATATAAAACCAACTTTACCTCAATCAAAATGTACAGTATGTGTTGTCAAGGGTCAGTATTACAAGGCCAGAGTGTTCATTTACTTTCATTTCACCTATTGTTAACTATACAGTATCAAAAAATAAAAATAAAAATAACAAAAACATTTTTCATATCAGTCAACACTGATAATTATCACAATAAATGTCAAATATTCATTCAAAAAATGGCAACTGTGGTTGCCAGAATTTTACAATTAAAAATAGGGTAGATACTGTAAAAGTAATTTCAAAATGTTATGGTAAACTACTGTATATCATTGTAATTTATAGTGTTAATACACCAATGTTTTAAAGTACTAATATATACACATTGTACCTTTGTTACACAGACAAAAACACAAAGAAAAAGGCACGTGGGGATGAGAAAATCAATGCTCATCACGAACAGCTCAATGTCATTCACATCATGGTAACACAAGAAACTAAAGTAATGCAATAAAAAAAAATTTTTTCAAAATTTGATGTAACATTAAACTCTAATGTACACCACGGATGGGGAAATAATCATAGTAATGTCAGCAAAAAGGGAAAAACAATTACTGTTGTGATTTTACAGTTTTTTTTTTACAGTGTAGAAACAAAACAGTTAACTGTTCAATTAAAATACTCTGTCAATGTCAGAAAATGATAAATGTGCCCACCAGATGAACATTTCACAAATCTAAGGTACAGTATTTATAATGATGAATATTTATTTTAAAAATGTGTTGAATGAACTTTACACATCTGACAACCTTAGCAATATCATAAAATAAAAAATAATTTCTTAAGTCAGTACAGATAGCCTCTACCAGCAGAGCCTCTACCAGCAGAGTATTTGGAATAGAATAGAATAGAATAGAATAGAATAGAATAGAAAGATATCTATTATAGTGCAAACCTGAGTGCTATGTGAAAATAAAACAAGTACAGCATTGTTAAAAATGATTTACACATATTAGTTGTGTATACTATACAATAACAATGTACATTGGAAGGCAAAATTATTAGCCCTCCTGTGAAATTTGAATTCTTTTTCAAATATTTCCCAGACAAGGGAATATTATTATTATATATTATATTTCTTTCATATTTCAGAAAGTCATATTTCTTTTATTTTGGCTGAAATAAAATGTTTAATTTTTTTCAATATTATTAGCCCCCTTCAGATTTTTATTTTTTCCATTGCCTACAAAACAAACCACTGTTGTTGATTTGACAAATTAACCTGTAACTTAGTTAACCGAATTAACCTATAGGTAAACCTTTAAATTGAACTTTAATTTTAATACTATATCTTGCAAAACAACTAGTAAAATATTATATACTGTCGTCATGGCAAAGACAAAAGGAATTTGTTATTAGAAATGAGTTATTAAAACTATTTTGTTTAAAAATCTTTCTGTCTAACAGCACTTAAATAAAAATAAAAATATATATATGAAAAAGAAATGCAATTTCACAGGAGAGCTAATAATTTTGCCTTCAGTATAAAATTTGACAGACTAGTAAACCAATGATGTAGAAGTAGGTTTTTCTAGTAGATCTTCTTCTGCAGAGGCTACTTTTGTCTGCACAAAATGTTGCTTGCATTGCATTGCATCACACCAGTGACAATGCAAATATTCCAAATGTATTTGCTCTTCATGTGTAATATAGAGTGAGTGCTTAGGTACATCAAAAATAGAACAGAGCGTCAGTTTGCTGTCTGAGATTTGACACTCATGTCATGCCACATCCTGACATTCATACAATAGTTCTTCATAATGTTTATTTGCGTCACATACATCCAGTATAGACATAGTACGAGACAAAATATTGAAACAAACCATTTTGGCACCCTGGTTTCAATACACTTTTGTAGAAAACAGAGAAAAACCTTTAACATCAATGGAAACTTTTCATTCCAGTAAATAATTAAATCCTTAAAAAGTTAAAAGGGGAAAACAATGGTTCTAAGAACTCTTCACTAGCTATGTTTCCATGCACCTATTTTTATAAGCATTTTAGAATATTGCATAAAAAATGCTTAATGGAAACAGCAAGATGCGCATCAATTTTGAAGATACAGATAAGAAATGTATGCGCACAACTGATTTGTATAAACTTTTTATCTGATGAGAGAAAAATGTGCTACAACGGAAACACATTTACTGAATAAATTCCAGCACCCACATCAAAAAAGTCATTAATGGACAAACCAGCGGAACGACCACATTCTAAAACATCTGAAATGCAGCAATTTGAAAATTTAAGAATTTGAAAATCAGTAAATTCCATTTTTCTTTTTGATATTTGGCACCAGTTTATCAGGAAGTGGCAATTTTGTTCTCTTTGACTCACTCATTAGATGGAAACGGTGCTTTGTTTTTAAATGTTTTTGTCTAATTCGCATCTTTGGATGGAAACATAGCTACTGAAAAGTTCTTTGTAAAACACAAAATGATTCTTCTTTGGCATTACTGTGAAAACTATCTTTATTTTTAAAAGTTTAAAAGCTGTTCTTTGGACTAGTGAAGAAATGTGAAGTTCTGAAAGTTTGATTCTTTTATAGTACTATTATTATGTGTATTTTATGTCCAAAGATTGGCCCTTTAAAAATATCCAGTACAAACCTGCATAACTGTAATATTTACCACCATTTCTTATGCTTGACTAGGCAATCTGCACAAAGTTGAAATAATAAACCTCTGCTACACTACAGCATGGGAAAGTCCATGGGGAACAGTTACAATTATTCCTGTCTGCCCTGCTGTGCAGCTAAATAATCTCATTTTCATAAGCACAAATCCCAGACAGTGAATTGTCACTCATCTAATCGTATTAAAGCGCAGAGGTCTGGTGGGTGAGGGTCATGCATGGGTCAGCAGGGTCACAAACACTGTTGTTTGGGGTTTTGGGTCTGAAATAGATTTTAAAATTGCTGTAGGGCATGACTGAAATAATAAACTGTTTCTGACATTATATTTGTGGATAGACTATAGTGCGGCTTTAGCTGAATTAATATGTGGTTATAGAAAGAATTTGATGCCTGCACATAACATTGTGAGGCGTACAGCACGACAGATTATCTATTAAACATCCAAGGAGAGCCACAATACTAAATGCTACCAAAACAAAAGCATAATAATACAAAGAGTGTTCTCTTTCTGTCTAGAAGATTATTATGAAAAAAAACCCAGTAAATTTAATTAAAACAGTGGCCTTGCAATGACTGCACATTCTTGATAATGAGTCTTAAAAACGGATTTTTTTTTAATTCAACAGGCGTCCAGGGACAGGCTCTACAATGGTTTAAGTCATACTTAACTGACCGTTACCAGTTTGTGAATATTAATGGACAGCTCACAGGTCACAGGTCAGGCCAGTACAGTATGGGGTGCCTCAAGGATCAGTTTTAGGCCCTTTGCTGTTCACAATATACATGCTACCCCTGGGAGACATTATAAGAAGACACGGGATCAGCTTTCACTGCTATGCAGATGATACTCAATTATATATTTCAACAAAACCTGATGAGATGTCTGAACTGTCTAAGCTAACTGAATGTATTAAAGATGTTAAAGACTGGATGACCAACAATTTCCTTCTCTTAAATTCTGACAAAACAGAATTATTACTTATTGGGCCTAAATCCTGTACACAGCAGATCTCACAACTCGACCTGCAATTAGAGGGACACAAAGTTAGCATTAGCTCTACTGTAAAAGATCTGGGTGTTATACTAGACAGCAATTTACTTTTGAAAATCATATCTCCCATGTCACAAAAACCGCCTTCTTTCATCTGAGAAATATCGCTAAGTTACGAAGTATGCTATCCATCTCAGATGCAGAAAAGCTAGTTCATGGTTTTATGATTTCTAGGCTGGATTACTGTAATGCTCTGTTTCTTGGTTCCCCAGCATCCTCTATTAATAAACTTCAGCTAGTACAAAATGCAGCTGCCAGAGTTCTTACCAGGTCTAGAAAATATGATCATATCACCCCAATTTTATCCTCCTCACACTGGCTGCCTGTTAAGTTCCGTATTGATTATAAAATATTGCTTCTTACCTATAAAGCTTTAAATAATCTAGCTCCTGTTTATCTAACCAACCTTCTGTCTCGCTACAATCAAACCCGCTCTTTAAGATCTCAAAACGTATGGCTTCTGGTAGTACCTAGAATAACAAAGTCGAGTAAAGGTGGTCGAGCCTTCTCATTTATGGATCCTAAACTCTGGAATAGCCTTCCTGATAATGTCCGACGCTCAGACACACTCTCTCAGTTCAAAACTAGATTAAAGACCTATCTTTTTAGTAAAGCATACACTCAAGGCATCGCATAATGGTATGATGCATGAATGTGCTCCATGCAGGTGAGCTGGCTCGACATCACCTGTAGGACACACTCCTCAATACACCAGACATTGTGTTAGAAACTCTCATATGCTTTACATGTTTGTTTCTATGTTTGTTTATTTAACTGCTATTTTCATCTATTACACTCCATTTTTGCATCTTGTTTAAATACACTATGAACAGCAGCTACGCTAATTATTTTCTTTATTCTCTATTTCCACCTGGGGATACTCATTCCGAGGTCCCTAGAGACTATGCAGCACCATTGATGCAATCCAAGACCTGTGAAGAGATGATCCCAAGGTATCCATAATCCTGGACCAGGTCGTATCCCGAGCTGATGCTGTGGTGGTCATGGAGTGCATGAGACTGATTCCTGAATAACTACCGTGACAAACGAGTCCCCACATTAATCCTGCGGGCCAACCTGACTGCCCGCCGGTGCCCTACTCACACCTGCAGCTTCTCCACGATGGACGTCCAGCTTCTTCAGCCTCCAGCGCCTAGACTGCAGCTCTGAACAGGAAGTTTGGCCAGATGAAAAATGGTCGTGCCCAACAGAGCCTAGTTTCTCTCAAAGTTTTTTTTTTCCCTTCACTTCGTCAATTGGTGAAGTTTTTATTTATTATTATTTTTTTTTCTCGCCACTGTCGCCGCTGGCTTGCTCGGATCGGGACTTGTGGAGCTGGGCTTCGGTGGATTTGCTCTACAGTGTTTGAACTTTCAGCAGTGAAATTTAAACCACACTGAACTAAACTACACTGAACTTCAACTCTGAAATCTGGACTTTACTAGAACTATGTTAAGCTGCTTTGACACAATCTATATTGTGAAAAGCGCTATATAAATAAACATGAATTGAATTGAATTGAATTTAAAGTCATTTTCAGAAATTGATTTTTGAAAGGTTTGTTTCCATGAAATATTCATAAAGTGGGTCTTCTTATTGTGTGTTGACTTACAGAATGTCAGATTAAGGCTTTGCATAATACTAAAACTAGAAATGTTTTTCCTCTGGCTTTTGAAAGCTTTTACGCACCATACAGCAGTTTTGTTATAAGATTCCTGTTCACACTGCTCCCTGAAACAACCCATATGGATATCTAATATATAGCCATATATGAACATACATTTAAAGTTATAGCTAATATATTTGAACATATATGTAAGAAAATTTCAATATTTTGAAATATGTTGCATATATGACATATATTGAAAATCAAAACATGAACATGTATGTCATATATGTAATTTGCATAAATTGGCATGTAACAGATTTCTATAAGGGAACAATAGGAAAAAAGGCTGTATTATGCATGCCAGGCCAGTAGATGGTGATCCCATCTTAAAGAAACAATACACACCCGCTCACATAAGGTCCTGTAGTCTGCCATTTTTGTTGACAAGTACTTTATCATGTCTATAGACAAAACACACATTTTTGAAATAGAACAAAGCAAATCTACAGCAAGAGATTGTGAGATTGAAAATAGTCACACTAGACTATGACCGGTTCTAACATCTAATCTCTTGCAGTTTTCAAAACAAATAGAGAGCATAAAATATTCACCAGAAGAAAATACTCCACTCTCAAGGGCCTACTTTATTTCAAGTGTGTGAAATAGCCTTGTCAGTAACACACACACACTCTGACTGATACCTTTTCAACTGATGTTCATCGAACTGAACAGAGACTGTAATGAGATCTCACACACACACAAACACACACTGGTTACTCAATGCACAAGCACCTTACACAATCACACCGGCACTTATCCTACTTGTGAGAGCTTGGACATACTTTCATTGCAGACTGAATTGTTTCTGATGTTGAGCTCTCCAGTCTAAAATGACAGAATGTACGAATACACAAATGTGTAGTCAGATTATTCAGATGTTTGACCACAAGTTACATTAGAGTCTAGACCCACTGAGAAGGCCATTACCATATGATGTCAAGCCAATGAACAGCAGTGACCCCTGACACAACTGCTGACGCACTGGTCAATGCTACAGCAATTAGTGACTTCCAGGGGTCGTTCAAAGTCACAAAAATGTTAAGCACATAAAGTATTTAGTCTGAAAAAACATTTGCTTTTTTTCTTCTAGTGTGAGGCCCAAATTATAGAACACTGCACCTGTAACAAAATAAAATCTTTCAAAAAACTTTCAAAAATATATTTTAATTCAGAGTGAAATAAAGTCTTTGGTAAATATAATTTGCTGACTGTAATGTGCTGTGCTGTTCATAAACTAGAATTAGCAAAACAGGCAGACATGAACAGAATGGAAATCATTATAGACCATTATAGAACCTACCCCTCCTGGAAGGCATGTCCTTGCATGGAAAAAGCAATAGAAGAGGACGCATGCTGTGTTTAAGTCCTCCTGGGATGTTTCTACTTACGAGTTAAAAAGTAATAATAATGGCGTCAAGTCCGTTCAAGTCATTTTCTTCAGCACAATATGGCGTTGTACCAACTATTGATAAATTACAAGAAAATATAGCAGGGTTTGTTAACAGAATTTACATCAATTGTGTTTTGACAACCCACAAGAGTTAAGTTTGAATCCATGAATTCCGTGCTGTTTTGACAACCCACAAGAGTTAAGTTTGAATCCATGAATTCCGTGCACTTATCTCTATATGATAAGTCTATATAATGGTTTATACAACAGTTCTGTCTGGTTCTTGAATCTGATTGGCTGATAGCCGTGTGCAATATTTTGCCAGTAACAGCACTCGACCCGCCTCTTCACCCTTCACCCTTGTGTATTACTCCGCCTACATACGGCAACAAGCTGAGGACACTCTACAGTTTGACAAATATTACTGCTGTTGGGCAGCATAAAGTACTTTTGAGGCTTTTTTAGTCGAGAATGTAGTTGTTTAGATTGCAACTATGCAGTTTATTTATAAGGAAAGTTAAAATATTTATCATTTCTGAGAGGCAGCGGGTTGGGGGCCATTAGCCTGCTATACAGAGCAGACCAAAGACGGTTGACGTTGTCTATCCACAAGATGGCGACAGGACCGCATAATAAGCCCTTAGAAGATTAAAACAGCGTAATTTCTAACTACAGCTGATCAAATAATTATTAAACTGGTAAGTGACATTCTAAGTCGATCTCTCTCTTTTGTATGTTGTAGTGTTGTATTTATACCATATAATTGTAGTAGTGTATTAAGTGTGAGATGGGACTCGCATATCAGTAATGTGTGTTGTGTTGGCAGAAAGAAAGAAGAAATGCCCGCATGTGTTTAGCATTTTTCCTTATCGCAAACACAAGAGCAATCTGGTAGTGATTGCGCTGCTTTTTTCGGGGTTAATTATTGTGATATCACAATTGCAACAGAGAAATATTGTAGACTGTAATAGACTAATAGTGTAAGGAGATATCTCTGTAGACGGATGGCATTTCATGTCACGTTCAGCCTTATAATCTTAAAATGTCAGCAAAATCACCTGTTTTGTCATCACTTTAGACGTTACGATAGAGAATCATTCAAACACTACCTCTAAAGTGACGTTGGTGAATCAGTAACGGCTTCTGCTGTTCTGACATCAGCTGCAGATGTGAATGAATGGCGGAAAAAAGTAGTTCCTAATACAAAAGGGTTTTTAGACTCTCCGTGTTTGATTTTCTTTTTTGTGCAGTCGAACTGTTGTATAAACACAATATCACACGAGTAGCAGTGCGATATGGCTGTATATCAGCACTGGTGGGACGCTAAGGCACTCGGCCTGCAGCCTCGTGCCAACGCACGCCTCCAGACAGTGCTGATATACAGCCATATCGCACTGCTACTCGTGTGATATTGCTCATATATATAATTCTCTATTACAGTTCAGTGACTCCCATGATTCTCACTACTGACAAACTCAGAGGTTAAAGAAATAAGTTTTCCACCCAAATAACGATTTGTGGTGGCATTCAACTTATAAATTCAATTTATCTGACATGACTTGAATGCTCCAGTAGAGCATGTGGAAGACACAGAACTAGTACAGTAGAGTACAGTTGAGCACAGAACAGTAGTAATAATGGTTGGAAGAGCCAAGAGCAGAAGTATCCTGTTGGCAACCCAAACTGCAGCCAGAACTTTGGCTCAAAGTGTCAACCGAAAGAGGAGCCATGGTGTAGGTAGGGCTGATTGTATTAGATGGACCACAGATGGAGGCAGGACTAATGAAGGTGGAGCCCAAGGAGAAGATGTAGACTGGGTTCCATTTGGAAGGGCTCATCCCAATGCCCTCATCCCCTCTGAGGTTCCCTCTGAAGGGATTAGAGCAGGGGTGCACCTGAACCAGCTAATCAAGCTCTTACCAGGTGTACTAGGAACTTCCTGACAGGTGTGTTGAAGCAAGTTGAAGCTAAACTCTGTAGGAGTTTGCGGTTCCCTTGGATTAGAGCATAGAGATGAGTCCTTCTGAATTTATTGCAGTGTGTGACACCAAACAACTTCCCGTCACAAAGAATCATGGCCTGAAGTGTCTATCAGTTGTATCTTTCAAAATCATTCATTCCAAAGGGCCCTTTAAAGTGGCCAGTTGTGAGAACTTCAGTTTGGAATGACAGGCGACCATGACTGCATTCATTCCAAAATGCCCTTAGGAGCGGGATATATCCTGTTTGAAACACACCGAGAGAGCTAAATTCCAAAAGTAAGAGTGAGTCCAAAGCAACTGAGGACAAAGGTAGAGCCTGAGGGAATGAGGAGCCCAATGGAACCAGAGTGATGGGAGAGTAAATTGGAAGTGGAATCTTATGGCAAAAACAGGCCAATGACTGACCAAGGTGGAGCTGGAGGAACAAAAGAGCCTGGCAGAGTCAGTAGGATGAAGAGCCACTTTGGAGATGAGGAAGCATAGATCCAAGGCAGAACCAATGGATCAGAGGTGAAGTTTAGGGCTCAGTGGCTGAAGATGAAGACAGAGCATCATAATCATGCCATGATGGAGCTGGGGCCAGAAAGCCTCAGACAGATTTGTGTGAAAGCAAGCAAAGGTGAGGAACAGGCAAAGTTTAGAAGAGGAGGTGGAAAAGGAGGTAACTCCAGAGACTTTGAGCTTGACAGAACCAGCAGGGACACATGAGATTCAGGGATGGACAGAACCAATAGAGAATCAGGACTGGATGAAACCAGTGGAGATAAAGGAGACAGAGAGCTCAGCAGAACCAGCGGAGACACAGGAGATTCAGGACTGGATGTAAAGAACATGGATTATGGAATATCCTTTCAATGCATTAAAAAATAGCCCAATGTTTCAGGGGGTTGTTAATGTTTTCTGGGTGGTTGTCAACATGTTGCTATGTTGTTGCTTAGGTCTTCAGGATGGTTGTTAGCATGTTGCTAAATTGTTCGAAGAGGCTGTTACGAGCATGCTATGTTGTGACTGCTAAGGAGCTCTAAATGGTTGTTGGCTTGTTGCTGTGAGGCTGCTAATGTTTTTTTGTCTAGTTGTAAGCATATTTAGGTAGATGTTAAAGTTTACTGAGTGGGTGTTAGCACATCTGTACATTGTTGCATGTTATTTTGGGATTGCTAAGGAGTTTTGAGTGGTAGTCAACATGTTGCTATGTAGTTGCTAAAGATTTCTGAGTGGCTTTTACTGCTGCTAGGGTGTTCTGGCTGCTTAGACTGCCATTTTTACATCATAGGTGAATCATATAAGATCTAACCATACAGTATATGCTTGTTTCAACATGATATAAGAAATGAGAGTTCTGAAAGCAGCTGTGTCTCTCATCCAGCCTCTGCTATAGAGCAGAGTTGCATTTTAATATCATGACCTACATCACTCATACAGACAGATGGAAATGAAGCTGTTTCAGTGACCTACAGACTGTATCTGCCAAACAGAATTAAATGAATGAATCAACGCATCTGCCCTCTGATAAACTCAAAACTGCCTGAGTTTGTGAATGTTTCTGAAATGCATTCAACGCCCACAACGTCAGTTTTAAATAACGATATGTAAAACAGTAAGACAGAGCAATAACTAACAGAAATTGACAAAAAACATAATATAAAATAAAATACAGTAATACAGAATATATATATATATATACATTCACGGGCCACTTTATTAGGTACACCTTACTAGTGAACCTTTTGCCTTCAGAACTGCCTTAATCTGCCCGGCATCAGTGTGGAAAGGCCTGAAAGACATCACAAACTACAAGACACCATCCCCCAGCATTGACGGCAATAAACAACTTGCAAACGAGCTGAATATGTTTTACTGTAGATTTGAGACCTCCGACCAGACACATCACACCCACCCTGACCATCTCTCTACACAGCCATCAACACCTCCAGCCATCCCTCTTTCCCCCCCTGCACTTCAGATCAGTGAGGATAATGTGCGTCAGATCTTCAGGAAACAGAAGAGAAGGAAAGCACCAGGCCCAGATGGTGTTTCACCAGCCTGTCTGAGAACCTGCGCTGGCTGACCAGCTGGCTCCCATTTTCTCACAGATCTTCAACAGATCACTGGAACAGCGCAAAGTTCCATTCTGCTTCAAATGCTCCACCATCATCCCAATCCAGAAGAAGCCAAAGATCACAGGACTCAATGACTACAGACCTGTTGCCTTAACATCTGTGGCCATGAAGTCATTTGAAAGACTGGTGCTAGCATATCTGAAGGACATCACTGGACCTTTGCTGGACCCCCTGCAGTTTGCCTATAGAGCAAACCGGTCTGTGGATGATGCAGTCAACATGGGACTGCATTATACCCTACAACATCTGGACAAACCAGGGAACTACGCAAGGATTCTATTCGTGGACTTCAGTTCTGCCTTTAACACCATCGTCCCATCATTGCTCGAGTACAAACTGACCCAGCTCTCTGTTCCTAGCTCTGTCTGTCAATGGATCACCAGCTTTCTGACAGATAGACAACAGCTAGTCAGAATGGGCAAAATCACATCCGACAGCTGCATCATCAGCACCGGTGCCCCCCAGGGATATGTTCTCTCCCCACTGCTCTTCTCCCTGTACACCAATGACTGCACTGCCGACCTCCGTAGGCTACAGCGATTAGTCCGGACTGCTGAACGAATCACTGGCACTACCCTTCCTACACTTCAAGAACTGTACTCTTCCAGAGTGAGTGAAAAGGACTTGCAAAATCACTCTGGACCCTTCACACCCAGCACACTTTCTGTTTGAACTGTTACCGTCTGGTCGGCGCTACAGAGCACCGAGCACAAAAACAGCCAGACACAGGAAAAGTTTCTTTCCTCAGGCCATCTACCTCATGAACAGTTAATTATTCCCCTACTGTGCAATAAACATGTGCAATACTTTTTCATACGCACTTGTACACAGCACCTTATAACAGTATACAATGCAATACTTCTCCATACGCATTTGTACACAGCACCTTATAACTTGTATATTTATAACAAATCTGTACAAACAATTCATCATCCAGAGCTCTTTTGTCTAACTGCACCTCTGTTTAATGTGTGTCGTATTTTTCTCATATTTATTTTGCGTTGTCACTTGTCACTTTATGTACACTGGAAGGTTCTGTAGCCGAAACAAATTCCTTGTGTGTGTAAGCACACTTGGCAATAAAACCGATTCTGATTCTGATTCTGATTCTGATAATCCTTCGTGGCATAGATTCGACAAGGTACTGGAAATATTCCTCAGAGATTTTGGTCCATATTGACATGATAGCATCACGCAGTTGCTGCAGATTTGTTGGCTGCACATCCATGATGCGAATCTCCCGTTCCACCAGATCCCAAAGGTGCTCTACTGGATTGAGATCTGGTGACTGTGGAAGCCATTTGAGTACAGTGAACTCATGTCATGTTCAAGAAACCAGTCTGAGATGATTCGCGCTTTATGACATAGTGCATTATCCTGCTGGAAGTAGCTATCAGAAGATGGGTACACTCTGGTCATAAAGGGATGGACATGGTCAGCAACATTACTCAGGTATACTGTGGTGTTGACACGATTCTCAGTTGGTACTAATGGGCCCAAAGTGTGCCAAGAAAATATCCCCCACACCATTACACCACCACCACCAGCCTGAACAGTTGATACAAAGGCAGGATGGATTCATGCTTTCATGTTGTTGACGCCAAATTCTGACCCTACCATCTGACTGTCGCAGCAGAAATCAAGACTCATCAGACCAGGCAACGTTTTTCCAATCTATTGTACAATTTTGGTGAGCCTGTGCGAATTGTAGCCTCAGTTTCCTGTTCTTAGCTGAAAGGAGTGGCACCCGGTGTGGTCCTCTGTTGCTGTAGCCCATCCGCCTCAAGGTTCGACGTGTTGTGCATTCAGAGATGCTCTTCTGCATACCTCGGTTGTAACGAGTGGTTATTTGAGTTACTGTTGCCTTTCTATCAGCTCGAACCAGTCTGGCCATTTTCCTCTGACCTCTGGCATCAACAAGGCATTTACGCCCACAGAACTGCCGCTCACTGGATATTTTCTCTTTTTCGGACCATTCTCTGTAAACCCTAGAGATAGTTGTGCGTGAAAATCCCAGTAGATCAGCAGTTTCTGAAATACTCAGACCAGCCCGTCTGGCACCAACAACCATGCCATGTTCCAAGTCACTTAAATCACCTTTCTTCCCCATTCTGATGCTCGGTTTGAACTGCAGTAGATCGTCTTGACCATGTCTACATGCCTAAATGCATTGAGTTGGTCCCATCTGATTGGCTGATTAAAAATTTGCATTAACGAGCAGTTGGACATGTGTACCTAATAAAGTGGCTGGTGTATATATATATATATATATATATATATATATATATATATATATATAAACAAAACTGATTTGACATTGGCTTGTTAGTTTTACACTATTCTTAATTTCATTTTGGATTTTTTGCTACACAGTGTCATTGCCATCACAACCAACAAACAACAAAAAATATATTCCAATTATTCTGTAAAGCATTGTTTGGAGTGAAATCATTAAATCATTCATTGTGTGAAATGAGTTTTAAACAAATTATTCCAATTATTCCAGGTCCAAAGTCCAAATGTGCACTTGAAGGAACACAAAATAATTCTATATGCTAACTGTATTTTGCCTTTAAAATTTTTATTTTTTATTTGTCAGTTTTTTTGTCCAATAAAAAATTGTGGTGTGTACACATTCAGGACTAGCATAATGCTTATGCAACAAGGTCAGTTTGTTCCCTTTAACTTCCGAAGACTTTTGTTTTTTGTTTATGTTCTTAAATTACGTGTCCCCACCCACCCACCGTCTCCTACACACACAGAAAGAGAGATGTTAAAGTGTGACAATGGGTGTTGTAAAGCCCATGACTTCTATTTTTAACAGTGAGTGGAAACCGTAATGGTTAGCCAAAGAATGAATGCCTTCTGGCTGTTTCTGTCAAGCTAAAAGCTTTTCTACTAAAAACGTGGTAAAATGGACACATTGATTGGCACTCATCTTCCAGAAACCAAATGAAATTCACAACACTATAAAATAGGCTTTTGTAACAAGATAAAATAGAAAAAGAGGGAGAGGTTCATTTAATGAGCAGTTCATTGTTCTGGAATAAACACTTCAGTCTATTTCCATGTGATTCTGAGCAAATTCTTTTTCGCTTTTTTTTTTAAACACTCAAAACAAAACAGATAAATAAATAAAATCATTAACTCAGTTTGGGCTGCACGGTGGCGCAGTGGGTAGCACGTTCGCCTCACAGCAAGAAGGTCGCTGGTTCGAGCCTCGGATGGGTCAGTTGGCGTTTCTGTGTGGAGTTTGCATGTTCTCACTGTGTTCGCGTGGGTTTCCTCCGGGTGCTCCGGTTTCCCCCACAAGTCCAAAGACATGTGGTACAGGTGAATTGGGTAGGCTAAATTGTCCGTAGTGTATGTGTGTGAATGAGTGTGTATGGATGTTTCCCAGTGATGGGTTGCAGCTGGAAGGGCATCCGCTGCGTAAAACATATGCTGGATAAGTTGGCGGTTCATTCCGCTGTGGCGACCGCTGATTAATAAAGGGAGTAAGCCGAAAAGAAAATGAATTAATTAACTCAGTTTGTTATAAGCATTTTGTGATGTCAATGACAATTCATTGTACACCTGAAGACTTAAAGGGATAGTTCACCCGCCCAAAAAACATCATTCACTCACCATCCAGTTGTTCCATACCTATTTGAGATTCTTTCTTCTCTTAAACATAAAATAAGATATTTTGAAAAAAGCTGAAAATCTGTAACCATTGACCTCCATTGTATTTGCTTTTCTATTGTGTTCAACAGAAGAAAAAAACTCATAAAGGTTTGGAATCACTTAAGGGAGAGTAAATAGTGAATAAATTTTCATTTTTGGGTGAACTATGCCTTTAAACAGATAGTTCAATAAAAACAAATGAACATTTCTGTTGACTCTAAAGGGACATTGGAAGAAATAAAAAAAAACAACAAAAAAAAACTCTTTGTCTCATTTTAGAAAGCTAGCTATTGAAGAAAAAAAAAGTTTCTGAGCCATATACTGAGTCTCCAGAGGCATATACTGAGCATCCAAACAGTTTTGTGGTCAGCTGTAAACACTCACAGGAGTTCAATCACCAAACCCAACCTCAGAAAAAGCAAACATATCATGGAAAGCCTGTAATAAACACGCTTTATACCGTTATATTTGCATCTGTTCTTTGGTGAATGGGTTCTGAGGGTCATAAAACACATTTAGTTCAGTTGGACAATGTGTAATACATTTCTAAAGTGAAATCTGCATGCCTTAAGTCCAAACTATACTCCACTTTAAATGCGTACATAAGGGTCAGCATACATGAAAAGATTCTTTGGCTCATAATCACAGGGGAACCAATTTAAGTGCTATATAGAACCTATAAAGAACCTGTAATGGTTCTCCAGCAGATCTTTGAGGTTAAGGTGCTGTATAATGCTATATACACTCTATTTAAAAAAGGTTCTAAATAGCATTTAAAGCAGTTGCCCTATAATTACAAGCCAAAGGACCTAGTTTAGTGATACATAGCATATATGTACAGTCGTGGCCAAAAGTTTTGAGAATGACACAAATATTAGTTTTCACAAAGTTTGCTGTTAAACTGCTTTTAGATCTTTGTTTCAGTTGTTTCTGTGATGTACTGAAATATAATTACAAGTACTTCATACGTTTCAAAGGCTTTTATCGACAATTACATGACATTTATGCAAAGAGTCAGTATTTGCAGTGTTGGCCCTTCTTTTTCAGGACCTCTGCAATTTGACTGGGTATGCTCTCAATCAACTTCTGGGCCAAATCCTGACTGATAGCAAACCATTCTTTCATAATCACTTCTTGGAGTTTGTCAGAATTAGTGGGTTTTTGTTTGTCCACCCACCTCTTGAGGATTGACCACAAGTTCTCAATGGGATTAAGTTCTGGGGAGTTTTCAGGCCATGGACCCAAAATTTCAACGTTTTGGTCCCCGAGCCACTTAGATATTACTTTTGCCTTATGGCACGGTGCTCCATCGTGCTGGAAAATGCATTGTTCTTCACCAAACTGTTGTTGGATTGTTGGAAGAAGTTGCTGTTGGAGGATGTTTTGGTACCATTCTTTATTCATGGCTGTGTTTTTGGGCAGAATTGTGAGTGAGTCCACTCCCTTGGATGAGAAGCAACCCCACACATGAATGGTCTCCGGATGCTTTACTGTTGGCATGACACAGGACTGATGGTAGCGCTCACCTTTACCTTTTCTTCTCCGGGCAAGCCTTTTTCCAGATGCCCCTAACAATCGGAAAGGGGCTTCATCAGAGAATATGACTTTGCCCCAGTTCTCAGCAGTCCATTCGTCATACTTTTTGCAGAAGATCAATTTGTCCCTGATGCTCTTTTTTTGGAGAGAAGTGGCTTCTTTGCTGCCCTTCTTGACACCAGGCCATCTTCCAAAAGTCTTCGCTTCACTTCGCCTCAGATGCGCTCACACCTGCCTGCTGCCATTCCTGAGCAAGCTCTGCACTGGTGGCACTCCGATCCCGCAGCTGAATCCTCTTTAGGAGACGATCCTGGCGCTTGCTGGACTTTCTTGGACGCCCTGAAGCCTTCTTAACAAGAATTGAACCTCTTTCCTTGAAGTTCTTGATGATCCTATAAATTGTTGATTTAGGTTCAATCTTAGTAGCCACACTATCCTTGCCTGTGAAGCCATTTTTATGCAACACAATGATGGCTGCACACGTTTCTTTGCAGGTCACCATGGTTAACAATGGAAGAACAATGATTTCAAGCATCTCCTTTTAACATGTCAAGTCTGCCATTCTAACCCAATCAGCCTGACATAATGATCTCCAGCCTTGTGCTCGTCAACATTCTCACCTGAGTTAACAAAACGATCACTGAAATGATCTCAGCAGGTCCTTTAATGACAGCAATGAAATACAGTGGAAAGTTTTTTTCAGGATTAAGTTAATTTTCATGGCAAAGAAGGACTATGCAATTCATCTGATCACTCTTCATAACATTCTGGAGTATATGCAAACTGCTATTATAAAAAATTAAGCAGCAACTTTTCCAATTTCCAATATTTATGTAATTCTCAAAACTTTTGGCCAGGACTGTATATAGTGCTAAATAGCACCTAAGCCAAAGAACTGCTGGAGAACCATTGCAGGTTCTTTATAGTTTCATGTAACACTTAAAGTGGATATATTAAGAGTAGCACCATGTTTTTAGAGTGTACTGTATGCAAAGCTGTTAACCACTGGATTTTTGCAACTGGACATTCTTGTACTCACATGTGCATTTTGAAAACCCCTACCATTACATTCCTACTCAGCATGAAGTTGCAATCATCAAACAGTGACTTAACTTGACACAGTTCACAGTTTCACACAATCAGAATAGTACAGAAATACAGAAACAATGGGTCCTATACAGTACATTAAAGTTATTTGATGGTATAGGTAAGTTAAGATTAATAGGACAAGGTGAATAATTCTGTTGTGTTTGTCACAACAGCAGCAAATCACTCACGTTCAACTGTCCTTCTCAATATCATCAGAAGGAATACACAAATACTTTTAAGGCATTGAGGTTCATGTTTTATTCATTTTTATTTATCTAACAGGGCACTCGTGTGCCTTTTCTGGGCGAGTCTGTAGAACTAATAGTATTTCATGAATGTGCAGCTGCGCCAATGCTATCTCAGGCCAATTTGTAATTTTTTTATTTAGTGGCTAATTCGTATGAATTTGTACGATCTCATTCAAACATTTTCATACAATTTGCTCATCCCACAATGATGGTTTAGGGGAGGGGTTTGGTGGCATACATTGTACATTTTCGTACAACTGAAATTGTATGAATTTGTATGAATTAGCCTCTATTTTGACAAAACTTAAAATAGTTACATTTTCTCGTGATGTGTATAATCCACTTGGAATATGCATGTACATGGGAAGAATTACAATTACATACCATTCTTTTTCATTTTTTGCTGTCCAAAAAAGACAGAAATTTATACAACATTGACCAACATTGGGATGCTGGTTTCATTTTGTGTGAACTACCTCTTTAAGAATAATCTAATTTAGATGATTTATGGTGAGTAAGTCAGTGGAATACTTTTTTTACTTTTCTACTTTTTTTAGGCAATTCACATCGCATAACATGATTAAAAAAATTTTGGCAAACCATTTCACTAGCTACAGCTGCAACAGGTTTGGCTAGCTTATCTTGTTACCTTGTATCAGTACTTTGGCCTCCAGTCTCTTTCCCACTATTCCATTCAGTCTGCCATTTTATTGTCCTTAGTGCATACACTGTTCATTAGTCTCTTTAACACACCCAGTTTGGACTCTTTTGTCCTTCTCCTTGCTCTTGTCGGTGAATTACTGCTGTGAACTGCAAAAAAAAGAAAGAAAAAAAAAACAAAGAGACTGAGAACTAAAAAGATAAAAGAAAGAAAAATGCCCTTCGCCCTTTCAGTTCACTCAGCCCCCCCGCAGGACCTGACATCATGACTGTGTAGTTTTGATCCTCTAAGGATGAGATGAAAAGAGCTGGTAAATGCGCACTCACATACACACATACGGAAAGAGAGAGAGAGAGAGAGAGAGAGAGAGAGAGAGAGGAATGCATCAGTTGGTCATCCTTTCATCTCCGCCAATAACTGGTATTTCTTTCATGACATACGCCAGAGCTAGCTTCAAAAACTCATCCCTTATGACCAAACCCAGAAGAACGTTTTTACTTCTCACACAAAGCTATCATCAAACCCCCCCAAATAAAAAAGAAAAAAAGGAGTAAAGAATCCAACCACTTTAAAAAGATAGCACACTCAAAAAAGGCATCAGACATCATGTTGTTGTAAACCTGTATGAATGAACACAAAAAGGAAATTAAAAAGTCTTTGTTTGGATCAACTGATTTTTATCTTTGATGTTCCTTTTCAGCCAAAAGATTACTTTAAAATAAGAGTTGTAAGGTTGCAGAGACATGGTGATGCCAAAAAAGAGGATACAATGGAAAATTAAATTAGTGTGCTTTTGAGTATTATTGTAGAACTGTTGGGTTTACACTCAAAACTTTGCATTCACTCACACTTTTTTTTTTAAATAATATGAGGTGACTGGTACAGTTGGCCCATATACCTTTAACAATTTGCATAAACTTAAAAAAAAGTTGTTGTCATCCCAGTTGGTGCACCGCACTTCACAGAACCACAACAAGTACTCCAACAATAAAAGTTATTGTTCACCCAACTCTATTGATCTTTCACTGTTTGCTGAAAAGGTGTGAGCGAGAGGATCTAATAGTATCAGACTGATTTAATTTACATCCAAAAAAAACACAGGAGAACGGTGGGCTGTAGCATAAAGCTAGCTGAACAAACTCTGAGTTTACGAAACCAAATGAATGCAACCTGTGTGACAAGTGCAGCAAAAACACACAAAACACAAGAGCATCATTTTGATTCATTTTTCGGAAAAAAAAAGTGCAATTCACTTCGACGTTGAAGATTAAGTGATATCATAATCAGAAATCTAACATAAAAACTTGTATATATTAAAGCAAATGTATGTAAATGTTAATATATAAAGTATTATTTATAATTATATTTCAACAGGAACATACATTATTACATTATTAACAGCAAAGGATAATCAAGTTAGCTTTAAAAACGCTTTTAGTTTAAAATACTTTAATTTGGGGAAGAAAATACACAGGGGAGGGAGTGATTTTGTTGCATCAGATATAATATATATATAGTCACTTTACTCACAACTAATTGGTCCAGTTTGCAATTTGTAACCCAGAATAAAAAAAGCTCTGAAGCAGTGTAGCTTCAGTTACCATGATGACAAACCCAATTTAAAACCATTACCATTAAAACCAACCCACATTCTTGAGCGGGAAATTAAGTTTGCTCATACTAAACATGAATTTACCTGGATATGAATTGAAATAGGCTTTGTGCAACAGGCCTCTGGTGAAAACAAGAGCCCAAGGAAACCAGAGACTAACACTACAACGATGAAAACACAAAACTGAACTGACAATGAAGGAGAAAAACAAGGAACAGGTGGGATGAATCAGTTATCCAATATGCAAATAGAACCAGATATGGTGTGAATTTGACAAGGGTGCAGGATTAAGGCAACAAAGACACTAAAAGTAAAGCTAATAGTAAAAAGAACTCTACAACTAAAACTAGACAAATAAGTCTAGTTCAGTGCTCATGTCAATCCAAAATCAAACAAGGGATATCTTTGTAGAACATTTTAACAAGAACACAATAGTTTTTCAAGAGAATGCTACTGTTTTGCAAGTGAACATAAAAGCCTGTGAAGAGATTTTTATATTTTTGAGAAATAATTTTGCATAACATTGTGAATTATGCTTTTTAAAATGTGTCTCCATTTCCCAGACAGTGTAGCACAGCTTTTATTATTAGGTGCACACTGTCTGCATGCAGTCTGGTTTTGTATCTGTGCAGATTTGTACGCAAAAAAACAACAACACTTGAAGTGACTGAATGTCACTAGGTAGAATGTCACAACTGTATTTTTCGGAAGTTCATTTGCATGTTGAATGTAGACAATTATAGAAACTGTGCATATGCAGAACAAGATTAAGTTAGTTAACTGACAACCAGATTTAGCTGCTGTCTGTATGTGGCCAGTGATGCCTCTGATTGGTGGATCTATTTTTAGCATTATGAAGTGGAAAATGCTACTGTAGGACTAGAAATTATGCACACTTTTTTATAAAATAATGCATAAAATGATCATCTTAAAGCTCATGGAATGACTTGAATGGTTTATTTGTTATCTTTAAATGCTTTTTTAGTTCTGGAACCCTATATTCCATTGTTTTCACGATCAAGAGCAATAAAATAAAACTGAAGATATAACATGTCACGCGACCTTTCCTCAATAACTCTAGTATACACAAATCGACATCACACAGTCTCTAGAGGAGATTTTACTGGAAGTCTTGCTGTCACATTATTAATCATTCATCTTCCTGACTACCATTCATAAGTGAATTATTGATGAATTCAGTCTGTGCGTGTGAAATGACCAAAGACTTGAGTCTAAAAATAGCTCCCCTTTAATTGATGAAATTAACTTTCACAGGTCAGTGGGATTGTGAAGACTGGGCAAGCAGAGTTGTGGTGTTCTTTAAAACAAGTCAGATTAAAAAAATGTAAAAATTAGGGGTGACAATGGATTTTGTCAAAGGTTACATAATTTTAAGTGCAAATACAAACACAGACACACACAGACACACGCACACACAAAAACACACACAAAACAGGAAGTTTCCACCTATTGCCCAGAAGAATTCCATACAAATCACAGCATGAATCTTTCTATTTCTTTCATCAAAGGTTACTTCTGTGACATGTTCTCATTTATCAGTTCATAAAAACAAGGAAAGATTCTTAGAGATGCACTTATGGGTCTATGGGGCAAAGCATTTTCAAAGCTTAAAAATAAAGCTTGTACTTTTGGTTAAGCTCTTGCAATAATACTTAAATTCCAAATGTCAAGTAAATACTGCTTTATAAAAGAACAAAGAAAGTCATATAACTTGTAAGTTATTTTCTATTTTATGGACTTCCATGGAATGTTTACATAACAATACACTAAAAATGTCAATTGTTTCAGTCCACAATTGTTGTTTCAGTTGTCAAGTACCCACAGATGCATATAGACTGAATATGCAATACAAACGACATCATATTTTTTCATAAAATCAAATTTTTTGCAGTTTACACAAAAAATTACAACAGTGTCAGGTTGTCAAATTGCTGTTGGGTGGTAAATGCATGTCCAAAACGCATAAACACTTGAAAATGTTGTTGTGTAAGTGTCTCAGTTTGTTTCACCTGGTTTTTCTGTGTTTGGTTTCTATATTCTTTGTTCCCTATGTCTTGATCCTCTTTTGTTACCATGGTTACTCATTATTTCATTGATTTAGTCTCACCTGAGTCGTGTTCTAGCCTTCACCGGTTTGTTTATATCCAGCTCTCTTGTAGTTGTAGTCTTTGCCTTGCATTGATTTTGTGTTTTCTTCTGCATTTCTAAGTTGGCTTATGTTTTTGGCTTGCCCTTGCTCTCTTATTGTTATTACCTTGCTTAACCATGACATATAAGGTATGCACACACTGCTGCTACGGTTGTCGGTTAACCTTTTAGTGCTTAATCTGAAATTAACTCCAGAACAATGCTGGTATACTGTGGCAACTGCTTTTTCAAAACAATTTCTACTCAGTATGCATGAAAATTACTTAAGTTGTTAGAGATATATTTTAACACATATCAGAGATGTGTCTCTCTTCTATGCACTCAATAAGAACCGACTACATCCAAAGAAAGAAATTATAAAGGCAAAAATTATTTCATCCAAAGATGTGAATTAGGCTTATGCTCAAAACTGGAATATCAAAAGAAACATGGGCAAATAAAGCACAGTTTCTGTTGAATTAGTCAAAGAGAACAAAAACATCACTTCCTGATAAACTGGTGCCACATATCAAAAAGAAAAGGAGAAGCCACTGTGGGCCTTTTTTTCCTATAATAAATGATCTGTGCCTCTGAAGACAAAAGGCAATGAATGCATGATGGCTTTTGGAGGTGTGCCTCTTAACACAGTTTTGAGGTATAATACCAAACTACTTTGAAAACAAACTTTGGCTGAGGTATTTTAGAATGACCAAAACAACATTTCAGATGTTTTACAGTGTGGTCAGTTTGCTGGTTGGTCCATTAATGATGTCCCATCATGCCCATTTTTGTTATCACATGATCTGTTAAAACAAAATCACATGACTTTGATGTGCATGCTGAAATTTATTGGGTAGATGTGTTTCCTTGAACCTTGGCATTTACATTAAGTATTTTTAATATGCGATATTCCAAAATGTGCATAAAAATAGGTGGAAACATAGCTAGTGGCACAACTTAGTGTTGCCAAATCTTGCTATATAAAAGCCAACAGCCAATTAGTCCATAAAAGTACATAAACAAACTGAAAGAAATCTAAATACTTTCAATCTAATTCAATTCCCAAACCAAGCAAACCAGTGGTGAGGACCAAACTTCACCAATTGACGAAAGTGAAGGAAAAAAAACGTTGAGAGAAACCAGGCTCCATTGGGCATGACCATTTCTCCTCTGGCCAAACTTCTTGTGCAGAGCTGCAGTCTAGGCGCCGGAGGCATCTTTAAATACCTTAAATATTGGTACACGGATATGGCCACTCTAATAACACCATACACTTAACAACTGTCCCAGTTACTTATACAGACATACAGGAATCATAGTAGAAAACGTAAAATGTTTAATATATAATCTTTAGGGGACTGCACGGTGGCGCAGTTGGTAGCACGTTTGCCTCACAGCAAGAAGGTCGCTGGTTCGAGCCTCGGCTGAGTCAGTTGGCGTTTCTGTGTGGAGTTTGCATGTTCTCCCTGTGTTCGCGTGGGTTTCCTCCGGGTGCTCCGGTTTCCCCCACAAGTCCAAAGACATGCGGTACAGGTGAATTGGGTAGGCTAAATTGTCCGTAGTGTATGAGTGTGAATGAGTGTGTATGGATGTTTCCCAGTGATGGGTTGCAGCTGGAAGGGCATCCGCTGCGTAAAACATATGCTGGATAAGCTGGCGGTTCATTCCGCTGTGGCGACCCCAGATTAATAAAGGGACTAAGCTGAAAAGAAAATGAATGAATGAATAATCTTTAGGATACAGGAACACACAATACAGGGACGCAGACACAGGATTGATGATGGGAGTGATAATAGAGTCCGTAGAAGAACCGGTGGACCTGGCAACACATCCAATATGCTCTATGTGCACTTTGTGAGGCAGCCTTCCGTGTACCAACAAAACTCTGCACTTCCGTCAATCATGCATTTTCAGAAGTGAATTGTGTTCTATACACAGAACAATATATTTTGGGGATTCAAACCTGCATTTAATTTGTCACTCCTGAAACAGTGTGTATGTAGGCATACAGGTTTGGAATGGCACAATGACACATTTTTTGTGTATGGCCATTTTATGGTATGCAAATGTGAATTGTTCAAAAGATAAGAAATGAGTCACGATTATTTTCTGTGACGGCACAGATTCCTTAGATAGCTTGTACTAACAGCACAAAACTGCATGCAATCTAAACAGATGACAAAACAAACTTGACACTGTGTTCCTTGCACATCCTGTGACTGAGTTGAGGCAATTGGGCCTCTGGTCTGGGAACTGTGTGTACAGTTCACATATAAAATCAAAAATGTCTTTTTGTCACACACATTGATGATAACTAGTCAGAATAAATGTGTACCATAAACTCTTAAATATATATCCTTAATATCTTTCAAATGTATCAACAGACTGTTGAGTGTGTATTATCCATCAGTTCTCTTTCGACAGGGAGCGGTCAGATTTGGAAAAGCTATTTGTCTTGTACCTCTTCCTGTTGATAAAGCCTCAACTCCATCCCACGTGCTTTGTCTTCCTCTCTTTACGCCCTTCAGAGCAGAAAAAATAGAGATGTGCTGTCAACGACTATCTGGGCCAGAGCTAAATTTACCACATTAGGTGCCTCAAATAAGGACATATGGAATCTCTCATAACACGATCCAACATTACACTAAGATTCAGAATATATGGCATAACTATCATGTTCTGGAATATTAATGTCAATTTTTATAGGCTACCATGACAAGACAAAAAGAAAAAATCAAACAACACATAGAAATGCAAATTGATTTGATGTCAAAACCTTGACATCCATTTGATATTCCACACATAGATGACTGTTTGACCACCAAAATAATGACACACAAAAAAAATACAATATAAAAAATATAAATAAATAAAATATTAATTCGAAAGCTTCTATTCCAAATGAGAAACTTACATTGAATTGTGCATGCCTACAATGCATGTAATGTATTGATGTCAAAACAACATCATCTAACATAGATTAACATAGATGGCAGGACAGTGATGTTATCAATTTTTGACATGTTTTGACTACGTTAGATGCCCATTTGATGTCATTTTAACTTCAAGGTAGTCAATTGACATCAAATCAATTTGCATTTTTGACATGTTTTTTTAATGTTGTTTTGACATCAAGGTGCCCGCTGGGAAGCCTAGAACAAGACCAGACCCACCAAATTTTTAAAACCTTAGATTTTTACATTTATGAATTGAATATGAGTGACCACAAAATGCTAGGATGATCTTAATGACAATCAGAGTGTTGCTTTGCGGTTGCTAAGGTGTAATCAGCTGGGGTTGTAATATGACTGGATGTTTTGGACAGTTGCCATGGGGTTGCTAGGGTCATAGGTGGTGACCTGTGACTCCAACTTACTTTGGAGTTGCATAGGTCTTATGAGTAGTTACTGATGTTTTGTAATACTTGATTCTGATTGGTCAATCACGACATTCCATGTGTTATTCCCAGATAACAACCACTGAAACTAATAACACAGGCTCATCTGAGTACTTAGAATCCTCTTGACCGTTAGTGAGAATATTCTGATTCTAATTTTAAGCTTATCTACATCAAGGTGGTTGTTTTCGTAATATAAAGCCCTTAAGTCTTATACAACAGCAAGACAGGCTTTATTCTGCAAGAACAACCAGCTAGATATCCATTACCCTTTACTTTTCACTGTGTTGTTAGGGGTTCGGGGTGGATACCAGGATAATGTATGTCTGACTAAGTGTTCTAGGTGGTTTAGAGTGTGGCCAGGGTAATATATGGCCACCTGTGTCTTATGGGTGGTTTCTGGGTATCAACATGGGTGTCATGAAAACTTGCAAGGGTATTAAGGTGTTTCAAGTCAGTGAAAGAATACTATAATGTTACCAGGGGGTTGCTAAGGTCATCTTGTTGGTTTTCAGGGGAATATATAGTGGATCAAGTGTCCTGATTGGTTTCTACCAACCAGGTGAAACTTCAGGGTTGTTTAGCCTTTATGAGAAGTGTTATTGGTTATGTATTAATGTAAAGTTGTTTGGATATCATGAGTAGTTGTTTGGATGTTACAGTGTTTTTTGTCAATGTCAGCGTGATATATTTCTGCCTCCATGTTACTAGGTTGTTACTTTGGGGTTGTTCCAGTTGTTATGAATGGATGTCAAGGTGTTAAGATGTTATGTGTGGATACCATTGAAATGCATGCTCTAAATGGTTTACAGTGTTGCTTTGTAAAGTCAGAGTAACATGGTCACCTGGGTATTTTGTTTCTGGGCATTTCTATGCATTTGTTTGAGTGTCCTTAGTAGTTGCTAAGGGTTTGTCAGGGTATGCTCAGATAATGCCAGGGTATTTTATATAGTTGCCAGGGTAATGTATGGTGGACCGAGTGTTCTTGTTGGTTTTTTAGGCACTATGTAAACAAGGGGCCTAACATATGAATACACCCTATACAATACACAAACAGGCGCTTATTCATGGGGATGTGAAAATTTAAACCACTTGGCAGTGTGAAATGACACCATGCTAATGTGCATATCCATAATTCATTACCTCAATCCATTTTGCAGTGAATTTGTGTGTGAAAGACAGAGAGGGCTAGAAAACAAAACTGCACACTGTAAATTGTCAGTCTGTCAGTTTTACACAAATGAGTTACAAACAACTTTGACCTGTTAATTCGCCAAAAGTTGCAGACATTGACATCCTCTGCTGACAAATTGTTCTCAGAGTTCTAACAGTTGCTTGCCTTTATCACGAGACACTATTTGTGTGAAATAGAAAATACAAATTGTGGCTTTCAGAGTGTACACTTGTAAACTTGAGAAGAAAGTGTTATGGTAATATGCTATGGTGATACAATGGTAGAGTGACAGTATTTGCTGAAATGCTAGTAGATACCAAGATTAACAACGTATTTGCATATACTTCAAAACACTATAATTCAAAACACAACTGAAATAGCATGGTTCGTATTGTTAGAACTGAATGTTAGAGAAATGAGCATTAGGAAACAAGTGTGCTCATAGTCTTAATAGTATTTTATCGAAATGTCCAAAACAAAGAGGTGATAATGATCGATTTGCTCTCACCCTGTTGAAGGCCATATATTTCTTAATAGGAAGCAGCTGTTACAGTTTGTCCACTGGGGTTTGTTTTTATTACGAACAAATAACGTATCCGGTTTGTTTTTATTTGAACAAGTCACTTTTAGTCAAATAAAAACTCCGTTGAGCACAATCTGAAAAAAATAAAAACAGCGTCCTCTGCTGGTCAACCATATTTACTCACCTCTCGATTTTTCTCATTGCTCTTCTAGACCCCTAGAAAGATAGTCAAAGCTAGATTTAAACAACACATATAACAAATTAACACGAACAAACAAACATACCTAAATTCGACTGCTGCATCTTCTGAAGACTGTCAGACTATTGAAGTGGTGAGGAGGAGGGCAATGATGATGATAGTACAGGAAATATTGCTATTAGGAAATTACGACATACTTATACCAACAGCTCCAAGTTGTTTTAAATTGCGATATTTAACTTACCATTACTGATTTATTCATAAAAAAGTCCACATTCCAATTAACTAATTAACCATGTTTTCTACACTACCACTATAGTATTTCAATCTGCCAAAAACCTTACAACAATTTAACCCCAACTAACAATCTTTGGTTCCCAGAATATTCTGGTAGTTAGCCAGGAAAGATTTCTTAAATGTAAATAGAACATTGCCTTGATATTAGGAAAATGTTACTGCAATGTTCTTATATTACATACCCTAGAAGAGTTTTGGGCACAAAAAAGAACATACAGAGAACGTACCCAGAATGTTATTCTGTTTCCAATTAATATTTACCAAATGAGAGTGTCCTGTGTTTGATTGGATTATAATAAAATCATTTAACTATTTTCTGTTTTCTACTGTGTACTTTTTTTTTACACACATTCATTGTGTAGAGGAGTCTGTCATTGTGTCTTCATAACTGTTAGTTAACGTTATTTGAAATTCATACAGCAAATGTGTTCATAATCTGTCATAAAAATCTGCTCAAACCAGTCTAGTCATACTTCTCTGGCTAACCTGGCACCAATAACCATGCAAAGTCTCTTAAATAATTTTTCTTCTCATATCAGGCCTCATCTTGACCACATAATATATTATGTTGTTGCCATGTGATTAGCTGATATGATATTTGGGTTGAGAACCGGCATACCTAATAAAGTGCATTCATACATTACAAAAATAAAATATAAATGTAAATTTACCAAAAGTGACAATAACAGCATTTGTCAAAATATACATATTTAACATAACTTCTGTTCTTTTAAACCTTTTGAGAAAAAAAAAGGAGTGTTTGATATTAAAATAAGAGATGTCTTTAATGCTGGAAATTCAGCTTTGCTAACACAACTTTTTTTTATCTAAACACATTAAATGTAATTTGAAAATTGAGAAATAGCATTTCACAATATTACTGTATTTTTGACCACGTAAATGCAGCCATGCAGAGCATAAAATCTCTTCTAGCAGAGCTTGGTTTCCCAAACCTACATGCTGCTCAGTTTTTAAAATCGGAACATGAACAATGAATATTGGGTCACACAGAGACAAAGATATTTGTTTTATTTATGATTATAAAGTTACAATTTAGACAATGTTCCAAACAGCCAACCTGGACACTTATTTCTGGCTGACTTTAGGAGGGACCCACTCATGGATCTTCTTACGAGTGGTTGAAAAGGGTACATAGCAGTCAAGTGTGCCACTTAGATTGATCTGATGAACCTTGGCCAGGAACTTCTTGGGTTCTGGAGGGTGAGTGGTGGGAGGATCATCTGTCATACAGTGCAGCCAGCGGTGCCTGAGGAACACATTGGAAGGGAGAAAGAGGAAGAGATTTTATTGTACATTAGTAAATAAAGCCTGTGTTGGACTGCAAAGTAACCGTCTTAAAGGTGACATCGGATGCTCATTGTACACAAGTTGATATGATTCTTAAGGGTCTTAATGAAAAGCCTTTTTACACTGTCAAAAACACCTCAGCCACACCACTGCTGCTCACCTGCCCAACTCTGAGGCTGCATCAGGAATGACTGTACCAATACATTCTTGAGAAGCTAAACCTGTGCACCAACAGCACAGTGGCTCAGTAGTTAGCACTGTCGACTGAGAGCAAAAAGGTTGCTGGTTCGAGTCCTAGCTGGACCAGGTGGCATTTCTGTGTGGAGTTTGCATGTTCTCTCCGTGTTCGCCTGGGTTTCCTCCAGTTTCCCCCACAGTCCAAAGACATGCGGTATAGGTGAACTAAATTGGCCATAGTGTATAAATGTGCGTTTGAATGTGAGAGTGTATGGGTCTTTCCCAGTACTAGGTTGCGGCTGGAAGGGTATCCGCTGTGTAAAACATATGCCAGAATAGTTGGCGGTTCATTCCGCTGTGGCGACCTCTGATAAATCAGAGACTAAGCCAAATCAATCAAGCAAGTTTTTCCCCACTCCGTCTAGAATATTCCCTTCATATATTAAACTAATCAATTTTATTGTTGCCTCTTCTGAAGATGGAATTCTGTGTAAGGGCACCTCTAAAGTTACATGCGTCTCTAAAGTTACATCTGAACATGCCATTAGCCACTTTGCTATCATCCAGGATAGCATGCAGGCTGCATGCAGGATCACTTCATTGTTTAAACACGGAGAGACGTAAAGCACCATTGTTAACCGCTTCGCTATCTGTTTACAAAAAAAAGAGGTAGGAGGAAGACGAAGTCTATAGATTAAGCTTGCTCTATAGATTGAGCTAGCTGGTCTATAGATTGAACCAGCCAACTAAAGTGGTTACAGGTGGTATAAATCGGCATGAAATTCAAACGGGCCTTTTTGGCACATAAATACACTCAGTTTATAAAAAAAACAAACCACATGTTTTCTTTTCAACATGAGCTGGCACAAACCTAACTAAACAAAAAACTACATCTACAATAGTTTGAAACTACATCTACAAAAGTGAATATTTCATCCAATGTCACCTTTAAAATCCTAAACAATGTTTATTTTAAATTGAAAATAAATGTCATCAGTAGTTTACAGAATAAAACAAATAATGTCAAATCAGTAAAACAATTTAACTATAAATTAAAAATCCAGAAGAATTAAAAATGTTACAATTTTACTACTACTTTCCAATGCAGAATTAGCTTTTCTTCAGTAAAAGTGTATATATAATGCTGAATCTACAAAATGATTTTAATGACCAATATTCAGGGTTAAACTTGTTTTTCCTGTTGCTTTCCTCAGTTATTATTGCTGCCAAAGAGCATTTTTCTGTTGGTCACTTCTCCACAATACTCTTTAATTATAATTTCTTTCTTTACAAAAGCAACAGTTTAAGGCAAGACTATGTCCTAATTAGGAGTTCTGTAAACCCTTGATTGCAAATTTTTTCAAGTAAAAGCTGCATATTACAGCAAGAAAGAAACTTAAGGAAGCAACTAAATCTAAATAGGAAATAAAATAATATAGTGCAACAAAATAGGATTAAGATGAATTTACACACCTTTATGAGATTCCATTCAATTATGAGAGACATTATGAGATTGTAAATGGTCTGACTTAAACCATGTGACTGCTGAACCCCCAAACCTCCTCAGATTCATTTAGATGCTATGTTGAGACATTCATATTATTTATTGCCACAGAAAAGCATGATTCCAAGTCTAAAAATATAAACAACTCGGAATAGAATGCGTTACATCGCAGCTAGACACTATAATCAGATGTTGTATTTTATTATCTTGTCCTCAATCTTTTCCTGTGCATAAGACTAATTTCTTATGCATCTTACCAAAACCCTTCTGTTTCAGACTGAAAAATAACTGAAATCATTGGGTGTAGTGACATGGAAGTGTAATGTGGTCAAAACCTACCAAAACTACTTTAGTTGTGAGTTATCTGACAATAATTACACACCTTAGAACATTCATTAGTCAATTGGAATCAAGCATTTAGCAGCCCCGTGGTATAAATATGAATAATCTAATGGACAATTTGCTTATATGATTCTTTCCGCACATTTAATTTGTGACACAACTGGCACAAGATGAAGCAGAAATGCATTTCAGAACACATTTTTGATCTCCTACACCCTTCATCCCTGATCCCTCAAATCTCTCTCTGGAGGGTCACAGGGATAAGCCCTTGAGAATAGATATATCTGAATATTACCATTCGGCGGGGACCATGCTGCCATCAACATCCCAAAAAGTATTCTTGCCATTCATCTCGGTAGTGTAAATCACCCATCGGTGACGGCCTGAAAGACAATTATTAAAAAAAGAAATCAATAAAACACACACAAATCTAAAACACTGTGAATTTGTGCACACACAGACAGCATAAGTCTTTAAACTCATACCAAAGAAGAATCTGTTGTCCTCATAGTATTTATTGCCATATTTGTCAGTACCGATCAAAGCTCCTGTCTTGGTTTCTTGCACCCTAAAAAACGTTATAAATAGTTAACAAAAAAAGTGTATTATTATACAATATACTATTACATAATACAGTGTTCAATTCCCCTTTTTAAAATGAATATTGTATCCATTTCTCAATGAATATAGCCAATAATTTTTGGTAAATTTAAACAAAACTGTTTTATTAAATCGTTATATCCATTAAAATAAGAGTTTAGCCACCTAACATATTTAGGAAAAGAAAGATGATACATTTAAATTCAAATGAGTTACTGTAGTATAGCATAATATTGAAAGAAAAAACATACAATATAATAAATAAATAGTTTTAATTTAGTACTAAACAAATACATTATTTGTGTGTATGCAAGGGATAATCAATGAAACCACCTGACATGATTTTGTTTCATTCCATGGTCATTTACCAAGTTATTCTCTTTGCTGCACAATATTTAACCGAATGAGTACAAAAAAAAAAAAAACTCTGTTACAAAACTTTAGATCTTCCCACTTTAAATCAGACACACACAGGCAAAAGGCAAGTTGTTACTTTGGCCAAGAAAATATGAAACGTATACAATCTGTGCGCAGCTGTCATTGAGTGAATGGTTACTAACATCTGAAGGAAGTGCATTTATTAAGGGCTGTGATCAATCAGTCTGAAACTACCTGTGCATCAAATGATTTTATTGCACACCTCTCAGCCAATTGGAACCAAGAATTTAAACAGACCATGGAATAAATAGTTATGAGTATGTGTATTATTGTATATAGAAAGAATTAGTAACACTTTACAATATGGACAATGTAGTTAATGTTAGCTTTACTAATTGAGGTAAAGTTGGTTTTATATTCGCACATTCGGACTTTCTAC
>CAIGQV010000785.1:872952-897163 GCA_903798115.1 Danio jaintianensis | reverse complement strand
TTATTAATATATTTACATATATTTACATATTTACATTACATTTTCTGCTGTTAAAATGGTGCCCAGTTCATTTTTGACTTGTAAGTGAACAGGAGGGTAATGTAGAAATTACTTCATAATCTTGCATCACCACCTCTCAAACATTGTGTGACTTTCTGTAAAGACAACATTAAACTAGACCATCAGGTACTTGTTTAACTAAATTTAAGAAAACTTTTGGAACAAAACACCTGTACAAATTTCATTTTTAAAATTATGGTTAAAGTTTGTCTTGAGTATAATTAAATATGCAATGATTGATTTGTTTTGAATTTGATTAATTATTATGTTATATTGTATGTGCAAATTGTATTATTTGTAAATGAATACTGTTAATTGTGTAACAACATCCTGCCCAGGGACTACAGATGCAAATTAGCTTTATATTGAGCTCTGGCACAACATGTCATGTTGTAAACTGTCCCAGTACAAAAAAATGAAAAAAAGGTCAAAAATAAAATCTTCCAGAGTTGACATGTGAACTTGCTTTGCTCACCGTGTGACGTCATTTGACTCCTCCCTCTGAATGTCTGTCATAACACTGTCATCATTACTCATGGTCTCAATTCCTGATAGGTCAGTACTGCTGTCCATCATCTCCCGACTTTTGTTGAGGTGACCGAGAGATGTGACCACATTTGCCAGAGTTCCCAGATCTCCCTGATTGGAATCATTCTAAAGTGAACGTCACAACATGAATATACATATGACCATATTACTGTAGCAATGAATCTTACAACAACATTTTTCAACAGTTGATGTTTTATTAAGTGGAATGGGAAAATAGATCATTATGTAGTGTTATGTGTATCTTTTAATTAAACCTTATCTAGAGGAATTAGCATCATAACAATATATAATTATAATACTTTTAAAGTAAAATGGTTGTCATAGTTTTTTTTTTTTTTAATGCCTATTACTACCAAAATGTTTTTTTTTTTACCTGATCTGGCGAAGAAGGAATTAAAATAGTGTTGTCAAGTTTGGAAATGGACTGCTGGATATTCAAGAGCATGTTGGAGTCCAGTAAACTAGTGGGCCTGCGATCAGACAAAGAATGAGAACTAGAAATAAAAACAACAAAAAAAACAAACACAAGAAATTCAAAAGAAAAGACAGCACTGTGTGAATATGAGCGAATGTGTTTCGCTAGAGCAGTTGTTTACATGATAATTAAACACTCCATGAAATATTGACAAGCCAACCGCATTTTTTTTTCAAAAAATAAAAATTCTGGAAAATACTTTGCCAGTATTTCAGCTTTCAAACGAATGAAAAGCATATCATAGAGGAGCCAGTATGCATAATTTGCAGCAGAATGGTTCTTGTGACAGGTAGCAATACATTGAATCTGAGGTCTCATCTTGCTGTCATTCAGCCATTGAAGTGCAAACGCATTTAGCCATTGCGGATTTTGGTAGGCTTATCAAATAATATGTTAAAAAAAATTGTGTTTAATTATGATTCCAGGCTTTTAAAATAAACATTTTCATTCATTCATTCATTCAATTTCTTTTAGGCTTAGTCCCTTTATTAATCTGGGGTCGCCACAGCGGAAAGAACCGCCAACTTATCCAGCATATGTTTTACGCAGCGGATGCCCTTCCAGCCGCAACCCATCATTGGGAAACACCCATACACACTCATTCACACTCATACACTACGGACAATTTAGCTTACCCAATTCACCTATACCGCATGTCTTTGGACTGGTGGGGGAAACCGGAGCACCCGGAGGAAACCCACGCCAACACGGGGAGAACATGCAAACTCCACACAGAAATGCCAACTGACGCCCCCGAGGCTCGAACCAGCGACCTTCTTGCTGTGAGGCGATTGCGCTACCCACTGCGCCACCGTGAGGCCCCAAATAAACATTTTACCACATCAAACTTTCATTTAAAATATGTGATACATAAAAACTTGACACCAGAGCTGTATATGCAGTGTGCAAACTTTATACGTTTGGTGGAAATACCGCATATCGTGCTATTGAACCATCCAGATTTGCCTCAAGAGATATTTCCTCACAGCAACAGCCCTAATAAGAACTCACAAATTCAGACTCATACCTGGTGGTTTCTTTTTGGCTGACAAACGTTGGCATTGCAGCGAGAGGGCTGCAGAGGTTTTTGCGGATGTAGATCTTTTCGATGGAGGGCGCACAGTTTGCTGGCTTCTCTCTCGACACCTCCACTGGTTTCCTCTCACACTGAACAGCTGTTGAAGGAATTTCAAAAAACACTTAAGATGCTGTATAATCTGAGGCTTTAGTTATGTATTTGTTTTGGACTCACAGTCTTGTTTCATGCCGAGGGCCATGCAGCGCTGCAGTCTGCAGTACTGACAGCGGTTGCGATGGTGTTTATTGATGACACAATCTCCAGACCCGCGGCACGTGTACACCAGATTCTTCCTGATGCTGCGTTTGAAGAAACCTTTACAGCCCTCACAGCTCACTGCACCATAATGGCGACCTGAAACCACACACAGTTACAACATTTATTTACATATGTGTTTCTCTAAAAATCACAAAACCTCTCTAATTCTGACTTTTCTAATTCTTAAGTTCTTCCACCCATGAAGTTGGCCCACAGCAATCACATATTTAAACGTACGTAGGATTTACACCAAATGGTTAAACTTGGTATTGCAGTCCAAATTCAAAACATTAAAGAGGTTTTTTTTTAAACCCATCCCCTCCGAAATTGTCCTGATGCAAACACAGATTGCCAGATTGATGACACAAACAGGAGAAGCGTGTGTAACTACTACTGTAAGCTACTCAGCTAATGTTTATAATATTTATAATATCTGTTAATTAAAAAACATACAATATGAAAAGGTGGCAACAACAAAAGTATCAAATTTATTTATCAACAATATTCCAAAAAAATAATCAAAGGAATATTTCCACCTTTTCATTTATATTTGCATACATTTTTGTTTGGCTGGGAACCCAGTTGAGATTGATGTGCATGCTTTTGTTCAATTCTTTTTTGTTGAAAACCACCTCATACGAATTTTTATAACTCAGAATCTGTGTCTCTGAAAGGTCGCATTTCAGCCGTGTAATTTAAAATTTTGCAGTGACACTAATTAAATATTTTGAGACAAAAAAATGTTTCAAAAGCGATTTCTGCTAGAGTTGTAAACAGTTATATATTTTTATATATTTATGTTAAGTAGTAATAATACAAGTATGCATGTATATTGTTATCATAGTAACAGTGATAGTTTGATAGTAGTAGTTGTGATTTCAGTAGATTTATTGTATATCAACCTAATTTAGATTTCATATTTATGTTTTTAAAAACTATTTAAAACCTAGAATTTATCTAGAATTTTTTGTTGCTGTTTTAAATTTTAAAAAGTAGCAATTCAACTTGTGCGTGTTGTGGTATTAATGGTATTAATGTGTTTGCGTGTGTGTGTGTGTGTGTGTGTGTGTGTTGTGGTATTAATCAGTCATCCATTAGGAACTGTACAAGGAGTATAACTAGCACCTAGTAGTCATTGTTGGTATAGCAACAAAACAAAATATAAATAAAAAAATAACGCGGAAAAATATATTTTGTGATGTCAATATCAAGTTTGGAAAGCCGGCAGCTAGCTCTCTGCAACTCTCACACAGTCGCCCACTGACGCTAAGCAGGGCTGCGCCC
Organism: Danio jaintianensis; assembly: GCA_903798115.1. Classification (NCBI taxonomy): domain Eukaryota; kingdom Metazoa; phylum Chordata; class Actinopteri; order Cypriniformes; family Danionidae; genus Danio; species Danio jaintianensis. The sequence goes on along the minus strand of CAIGQV010000785.1, from coordinate 893,459 downwards.
GGTCAGTACCTGGATGGGAGACCACATGGGAAAGCTAGGTTGCTGCCGGAAGGGGTGTTAGTGAGGCCAACAGGGGCCGCTCAACCTGCGGTCTGTGTGGGTCCTAACGCCCCAGTATATTGATGGGGACTCTATACTTTGCAGTCTTTCGGATGAGACGTTAAAAATCCCAGGATGTCCTTTTACAGTTTACTTTTAGGTTTAATCCTGGCCAAATCTGGCCTCTGTCCATAATGGCCTCCTAACCCCATATGACAATTGGCTTCATCACTCTGTCTCCTCTCCACCAATCAGCTGGTGTGATCTGGTGCAATATGGCTGCCGTCGCGTCATCCAGGTGGATGCTGCACACTGGTGGTGGATGAGGAGATCCCCCCCATTGTGTAAAGAGCTTTGAGTGTCTAGAAAAGCGCTATATAAATGTAAGGAATTATTATTAAGTTTGGAAAGTCTTTAGTCTTATGGTTTTTAATGTGACGTAAAAATAACATTTAACTCAAATTACATTAGTTTTAAGAAAATATAAATAAAACATGCAGCATTTTTATTACAACAAACTTAAATAGCTATATCTTCTTTGTTTTTTATTTGATTTAACTTTGAAGAAACTTTTAATAAAAATTATTTTATTCAAAACAAGCCCAAAACTAAGCTGATAATCTGGACATCCCCTGTGTGTGTGTCCCATACCTGAAGCCCTGTCTCCACAAACTACACAGTACTCCACTGGAGGTTTCATCGCGCCCTGATCTGAGCCATCTGTAACAAACTGAAAAACAAAACATTCTATCTAAAATTAATATTCTCACAACACGATAACATGTTTGGTCAGCAGGTGGACTTTTGTGTGTGTTTGAATGCCTATTGAACCTGTTCATATAGTACTTCCAGGACACTGTTGCAAAATTACCAGAATGACTTTAAAAGTAAATACACCAATACACACTTTTCACAAGTAAAGCACCAGAAAGTTTCAAAGCAAGTTTCAAAACACTCTTAAAGGCATAGTTCACCCAAAAATACAAATCTACTTACTCGTTACTCACAATTAAGTGTTTCCAAACCCCTATACGATTCTCTTTTCTGTTACACACAAAGGAAGATAATCCGAAGAATGTTGAAAACTGGAAACCATTGACATCCACAGCAGGAAAAACAAATACTATGAAAGTCAATGGTTACAGTTTTGTAACATTTTCAAAATATCTTTCTTATGTGTTCAACAGAAGAAAAAAAATCTCAAAGAGGTTTGTGACAAGTGAAGGGTGAGTCAATGACAGCGAAATAACATTGAAATGTGAAATACAGTGTGATTTGTTGTTATGTCAAAGTTCATATTTCATTTACTATATTTTATAAATGCACAATATTAACAAAATACTCAATAAATTGACTGATAATAGCTTGAAATGCAAACATCTGCATAAGCCTGAAAATTATGTCTATGTGCCTTGCCTGTAAGATGACATAAATGTTGATTCTGAACAGGAAGTTTGGCCAGATGAAAAATGGTCATGCCTAACAGAGCCTAGTTTCTCTCAAGGTTTTTTTTCCCCCTTCACTTCGTCAATTGGTGAAGTTTTTTTTTTCCTCGCCACTGTCGCCACTGGCTTGCTCGGATCGAGACTTGTGGAGCTGTGCTTCGGTGGATTTGCTCTGCGGTGTTTGAACTTTCAGCAGTGAAATTTAGACCACACTGAACTAAACTACACTGAACTTCAACTCTGAAATCTGGACTTCACTAGAACTATGTTAAGCTGGTTTGACACAATGTACATTGTAAAAAGCGGTATATAAATAAACTTGACTTGACTTGATTATGAGCCTACAAAAACTCATTTTCTATCATGGGATGTAATATGGTAAAGCATTTTTTTCATTTCTGAAGTATTTAAGCATTATATATGGCCCTTTTTGTTGATTTTTCCAGAACATCTACCTATTTTATACTCTTACCGTGCAATAAAATTACTCATACAGTGAAATAGAATTTTGGTCATACCATCCACCCCTACTATGAGCTTTAATGAGCGGTGTTTGCTTACCTGAATTTGTTGTCCTGATAGCTCAGGTGATGCGAAAAGAAGCTGATTGACAGCTGAGCCATCGGTAGAGGTTAAGATGACCTTGGCTGGTGAGTTCTCCTGTTTGATGAACAGTTTCTCCTGGTTGGGGTAGTCCAGGTTAGCTAATATAAACTGCTGCTTTCCAGCTCCAGCCTGATCAATGGCTGTGACTATTTGCACTTTCTGGGCCAATTGTTGCTCTGTCACAATCTGAGACAACACATGACAACAAACTTTATCAGAAGGAAACATAATGACATTTACAGTATGAAGTGATTTTTGGTCTCAAACGTCCCTGTGAAATCATAATAAAGTTTGTTTTAGATGTTAGTATCAGTATGTTAGTCTTAAAGATATCTATAAGCTAGTGTGATCAAAAACAGTGACTTAGTGTTCACTTAGAATATATAAACATGCAAAGTTTCCAGTTTGTACCAATCAAATGCTCTCAACATGCCCCGACCCGTTCAACCACTCTCAATTGCAAAGCTGTGTTAATAACAAAACGCTATTGACTGTTTTTTTTTTTTAAAGCTACTCTATCTCCCACCCTGTCTTCTTGTTTGAGTTCAAATTATGTCATACCTTTAAATGCGAGAGTGTAAAGTAACTAAAACTCCCACTCAAGGAAGGCATTAAATATGTAGGGATATTTGATCTCAAATATTGATATTAATATTCAAGACCAAAATCCATACAAGTAGAAAGTTATGATTGCATCAATACAAAAATTCGATTCAGTTGCCTATGGGAGAAATGGCATGATAATAAACATAATAAACAGCTAAAAACAGTCAAACTACTTGCTCTACAAACAAGTGTGTTCATGAATATACATAAAAAGTAGAATAATATAATAAGAAAATACCAGTTTGCAACATCAAGCAGCACAACAAACTGTTTATAACATCTAAAAATCAATGGAAGTGAATGAGACTGGAAGTCTCCAGCCAAAAAGATTCCGATGGTTGTGCTAGCTTGTACGTCAAGAATAAGGTCAATATATTAATAGTGCAGTGTAAGTCACCTGTAGGCCGCCATCTGCAGACACCAGCTGAATTCTGGGACTTTCTCCTTCCATGATGCCAATCCTTCAGAAAAGTGTCTCAGCAATGCCCCATCAGTTGCACACCCACCTAAGAAAAACAACACAGATACTTTAAAGAACATAGACTGCAATATATCGGAAACAAGTTGAAAATGACAGTGACACGGTTTTGTCATATGTTTAATGTTATAAAGCTGTTTCCTTGGAAGCAGTCGGTTTTATGTGACATGACTTTACATGACGGAAGCGTTTAATGACAGCTTGTGCAAGCATACATATCACTAAGATGAGATGTTGGAGCGTGTACTTTAAATTTAATCTTTTGGCGCCAAATGACAAGAAATGTATGATGAGCATATCAGAGTCAAAAAGGCTAAAGGATACGTCATAGTATACTGAAACTTTGTTGAAATGTGTCAAACTGTTTACCCATACAAGTCAATTTAAGTATATTTTGAAAGACTGTGTGCACACATGTAAAAAAAAAAAAAGAAAGAAATGTGCTTGGAAACACTATGTTCATACACATAAAAAAATTCAATATACCATGAATGATTGTGTGCAATCAAATAAAAAAGAAGCATACTGTAGTTTGGGTTTGACAAGTCAGGGTTTTGTTTTGTTTTTTCAGCTGTTTTTCAGGACACACAGGTGTCACATAATATTTTAAAAACTTTTGTGTATATTTAAAAAAATACCAAAATAATAAATTACATAAATGTGAATTAAACTGTAATAAAACATACTAAAAACAATTACATAAAATGTGTAAACGGTGAAATAAAAACAAAACAAAATGTAGTTTAAAAGTAGTAGTAGAGAAGGATTAAAAAAGGAAACATGTATTGTAAATATATTCATTGTATTTTTTTAAATAATATATTGTTCTGAAATCCAGAGGTAAGATCTTTTCTGCGATTGTTTGAGAACTTCCGATTCAGTTGACTATGGGGAAATGAAAAGGGATGATAATAATAATAATAATAATAATAATAATAATAATATTATAATAAAAAATACAAGTTTGCAACAACAAGCAGCATAGCAAGCTGTTTTAAGATTCAAAATCATTGGAAGTCAATGAAAACAGAGGTCTCAACCCATAAGATTCCAATTGCTACACCATAAAAATAAGGTCAATAACCTGGCCCTGGCTTTTAAAATTTAGTATAAGGGACCCTTGCACAGGGAGGGTCATATTCAGGGGGGTCTGTCTGTTTAAGTGTACTCGATATTTGACGTGGTATTAAGTAGTGTTCTTAGCACTGTCACATAGCTGACGAGCTCTAACATGAGCATTCCTCTTCTATTTTTTCAGATTTATCAACAACTTTTATATTAAAAAACAACTTGGTAGTTGTACCGTTACACTAACCAAGACGTGTCATCTCCTCATTTGGAAGGTTGACTGAATAAAAGCATCTGCTGAATGATTAAACATTCTGTAACAATACTGTATACAATAACAATACCACATTGCTGCGAGTCCTACTGGCCCATGTCTCCATTAATTGTGTACATTTATTTATTAAGAAGAAATTACTTTCAAAGTGAATTACATATAATAAATACAACAAGTGATTTAACAACATACAGAAATAAATAAATAATAGATTACAAAGCAGTACTGTAAACTTTAAAACATTGTGGATGTCAGTGGCTATCAGTTTCCATCATTCTTCAAAATATCTTCTTTTGTGTACAATAAACAAAGAAACTCAAAAGGTTTTGAGGAGACTTGAGTATCAGTAAATCTAAACTGACAATGAAAGATACTTGTAAAGCAATTATCATTCTTAGGTGATGTTCATTTCTAAATGTATAATAACTCTTTGAAATAAAATAGAACAGTTTTACATTTTCATTTATTTATTTGGCAGACGCATTTGTCCAAAGCAACTTTATAAATGAGGAAGGCATAAAGAAGCAAAACTCACAAGAAGTGCTAATTATACAAAGATTGTCACACTGTTTAGAAAAATAAAAGTGGCGTGAAAGTGAATATATTTATAAGATGTGGTCAAGCATTCACGTTTTATTTAATAGCGCTAATAATGAATAACAAAAGTACATCAACACAGTAACAAATGTAGCCATTTCTCACTGTTGATGTTAAGACTAACATTTAACACAACTAACATTTGTTAATGAGACCTTATCGTGAAGTGTTACCTATTGTCCCTTTGAAATATTTCTTTAACATTAATAAACAATGAAGTAATGCACAAAAACTTAGAGTAGTTTTTCTTGTTATACCTGCTAAAGCAACCCTTTTTGCAGCTTATGTCATATTCGCGACAATAAAATACACCGATTAAAGCTTCAGAAAATGTCGCAACAACAAAATATCATACAATTATATATATTTTAACTGTTATGTTTAGTACTGTCAACCAATTCAGAATTATAGAGAAATACTGAATGAAATGACTACGTTAGCACAGCAGCTAGCATCGCGATTTGCTTTCAGTGTTTATTAAAGCCTCGAATAATGCTGAATTAATGCGATGTAGCTTGAATGACAGCCGGGGGTCAGAAACTACTGTGGAATGAGTGTGTGTTGTGTGTGTGTGTGTTGATCCGGGAAGATAAAGTTAGATCTGTTCCTGTAGGTTAAAGGTCATGATTGAAGGGTTAAAGCTCTCAGCACATACACAGAAGGATCTTCACCTCAGCAGCTCCTCACGCGTGGATTACAGCACAAAAGTCATATCTTATAGAAATTAAAATAATCAAAAGCATTTATAACAGGGAATATTTGATTGGGGTTAGTTTGGGATCGGTGTGTGTTGTGTTTACATGTGCACTGATCAGCTTAGCATGGATAGCGTTAGCCTGCTAAATAACTATTAGTTTACCACGATATTCATCAGTTGTCTTGTTATATGTATGTATTATTCTTAAATAACCAATTTATTCACCTATAGTCGCCTCTAAGACTTAATGTTTTTATGATTTGTTTAAATTTTCTATTATGCCAGCGGTTGCGATGCTAACGCATGTTAGCAGGCCGGCTAACAACAGTGCTAACGTTTCGCTGAATTATTCATCCCAAACAATTGCTGCAAGCACAGTGCTGTTTGCTAACAGAAAAGGGTTATCCTTACCCTTAATGCGTGGGTTATTATCCAAATCCTGCGGTGTTACGATAAATTATTGTAAAGTGACGGCTCACTGCAGCTACAGGAGGTCAGAGTTCGCGACCCGCTCAAAGGAGGCCCGCACATCTGCACATGCGCGAACGCACTCGAGGCCGTCAGCATTGATTTTAGAGAAGGCTGAATTCAAGTTTATTTTGTTATTATGAGGAACTATAATCATATATTCATATATTGTGGCTCTTCAGGAAGTCAAAAAAATTGCCTTCTGATAAACTGGCTACAAAAAGCTGTCTTAGTTTAGCCGACTGCGTGATTTGTGTTTAGCAAATAACAGCTACAGTAGCCCACACAGAGCTGTGCTAACGGATAATCAATGTTTGTACTGATTAAAATTAATACTAGTAACACTTGGGGTGAGGGACACTCTTTATATATATATATATATATATATATATATATATATATATATATTTATTTATTTATTTATATATTATGTGGGGGAAAAAATATAAAAAATATTATTTAATATTCCTTTACATTTTTCCTGTTTATTTTAGTACTGTAATAAATTCTTCTTAAAATAAAATTGTATTCATTTTTAAAAACTGATTTATTATAAGCTAATTTAGCATTTATTTGAATGTTCATATTTTTATATTTAACCATTATTGTACTTTCATAATCCCGTTTTTGTTTCTTTTATATTAAGGTTGTATTTTAATGGGTTTTTTCTTTTAATTATCTATAAACAAAAATCAGAACTTTGACTGTAACATTTCCATGGACCCTTCAGCCCTGTGGTGTTACATAAAATGTTGCATGAAATGAACAATTGTTTTACTAAAGTCATTATTATTCCTTCAAATCCTGCATAAAATGCGAATTCACTGTAAAATTACATGTAAGGCACAACTTGTTGTATTTGTAGAAATTGTAACATTCTTATGACAATTTAGCATACTCAACATTTTAGTTTTGTGAAATTATCATGCAAAATTTTCCACCTAATGCTTAAATTATTCCCAAAATTATCATAACAAAACTTTGCATCTGTAGCACATTTTTAGTAAAATGAATGTTTACAGAAACCACTGCATTTAATGTGTCAATCTTACTTTTTCCATAAATTATTACCATGTATCATTCTTATGTAAATTATAATATAATCTCAATTGTTTTTAAAACTCATTTCATAAATGGTTGCATGTAATCAGTGTTTAGAAAAAAATATGTACATGTTAAATCCAATGTGTGAATCATTCATAAAATAATTTGTATGTAAAAGTATGCAAAGTTTTACTTTATCCCACAAGCAATTCGATTTTTAAATAGCAATGGACTATGAAGTCAGCGGATCTGACATTTTTCTTTTAGACGTTTTAAGTTCTGTGTGTTGTATTATGATGTCCTATGTTTATGTGTGAAACACCTGACGATCATAATTGCAAATCAATTTCCACAATTTTAATTAATAAAGTTACTTTCCCTTAAAAAGCAGGTAATGCATAAATATTTTTTTTAAAATACACTCAAATGTTGCATGTGATATTTTCTCTTTAAGCATTTCAGTGGACCTTAGAACTCCCCTGCTGCCCCCTGGTGGTCCTTAGACCACACTCCGAAAACCCCTGAATTACAAAATCAAGCTTACATAAGACAGGTCTCATTACATCACATTATTTATTAAAAATAATTATCTATTGACATTTCTCTTGGGGCATAGCCTACTTCTTTAAAATCCTCAAGAGATTAACATTACTTCAAGATGTAAAACTGTGGGACATCATAGTGAACTAGTGACAAGATGACCAGAAATAATTATATTTACTTTTTTTAAAAAAGTGGATCACATGGTTAAAAAAACAAAACAAAAACATAAGTGGTGTATCTAACGTTTCCCATAATCAGAACATTCTTACAAAATGTAAACAAACATTCAACACGCAAATGTGATTGACATCTAACAAAACCACAAAACAATCGATTTCCTACAGCGGTTACACTGCAAACGGTGAAAAGAAAAGAAAAATCAGTGGCTTGTTGTGCTTGAAACGGACAAAGGACCTTAGTGAAAACTGTAGAGAATATAATCAGGTCATCATACTCGTGGTCCTGAACAAGGTGCATTAGAGTATTAAATGTGTGTTACGTCTTTCCCTGATAAGAGCACTAGATTGTTCCTCTGTATTCACAGCCGGTGTGCTATAATGTTTTATATAGTAAGTTAAAAACAGTGCTGAGTTAGCCAGCCTGGCACTGTGTCTTCACTACTACCAATGAGGCCATTAAACATCCTGAACTAATTTTTAAATACGCCTGCATTATATTACCATTTACAAAATATGTACACTTCCAGTTCTGTTCAGTACACAATGTTTAAAAGATCAGTCAAAATGCCTACTTTTTTACAAAAGAGTTTAAGATTATTAAAAACATTTCTGTAACTGTAACAAGCTAACTGAATAACAAAAAGCAAATAAAAAACAAAGGGCCTCTTAGGGTAAACGTGAACAGAACAAATATGTATAAACTGTGCATAAAATTATTCTTACATGACATTGTTTGGAAAGTTGTTCCTCCGCAAAATGTCAGATATAATGGACAAATTGTTTGTAAAGTTATTCTTCTGCTACATTTTGCATTTAACATAAATGGTACTTCTGTAAATTGCTTATTTCTAAAATTATTGTAATGAAAAATACTGTGTATAATGCACAAATTGTTAGGAAATGCACACATTTTTCATTAAAAAAAAAAAATTCTGGCACAAAATTTGGCACCTACCTAATGCACAAATTCTTCATTAAATTAATGTGCTTTAATTAAGGCTAAATTAATTCATTGTTAATCAAAAATCTGTTGCATTCAATGAGTCAGCCTTATGCTCACATTCTTTGCATGAATCATTATGTAAAATTTAAGATGTAATGTGTGAACTGTACTCAAAATCCTAATATAAATATGTCTGTCTAAAAAGCAAAATATATATTGTTACATTCATTATGTGTGATATCAATCATTTGTAAATTGTTTGTAAAACCATGCTTAAGTTCAGCAAATTGTGGACAAAACTAACCTAAAAACTCAATTTATACACAGTTGCCCTGTTCAAGCTTCCAGATGAGGCCCTGTAAATTTTAAACCTTCTTTCCCAGCATTCACAGTGGAATCCAAAAATCTCCCATAATGCACCATGCCAGACTGCGCCACATGACCTGGCACCAGACATTCCTCATGTCATACTTGCTCATCCACATTCAGACTTGACTATGAATCACAACAGCGGCCAAAAATCCTTTTATAAATCTTCATCAAGACACTGGTGACACCAGCAATTAGATTTAATGGCATCATAATGGAGCGTTTCAAAAGAATTTAAATGCGACTCAAAGGTAACCTAATGGTCAGCAGTCAAAGAAAACATTTTAAACTCAAAACCAGTCATTGTCTGGCACTTTTGACTCCTGCACACTTTGTAGGCTGGAATTATTGTAAATGCCAAGCACCAAAAACAAGCTGAGAGGCAGTGTTTCCTAAATATAACATTAAGAACCAACAACAACAAAAAATGATGGATTAATACCTCACATCTTTTTGCAGGCAGTCTAATTAAAACAACCTTCATTAGGGTGCTTAAAATTAAGATTAATGCTAGAACTACATTTACCAGCATTCTTGGCATTAAACTGGGATTTCTGCATCTTCAAACCTCAAACCATGCACACAGTGGAGAGACCTGGACGAGTAACATTTATTTAGGATGTAATCCAATCCAGACCCGTCAAAGAATCATGGCCTCCTGAAATGCCTCAATCCATCTGAAAAGAAGCATACATTTTTTTTTAATTAAATTTATAAAACAAACTACACAGAGTGTAAAAGTCAGGTTTAGGAAGTAATTTTAAACAGTAACTGATAAACCTTTGAGCACAGACCTGTTGTGATCCCAAAAATTAATAGGAGTTCATCTTATTTTTATAATAATCATGTTTAAAGTTTGTGTGAACCGGAAGTTACTGAGACTTTTATTTCAGTATGTTGATGTACTTCCAACTTCCAGCAAACTACCGGTAAGAGGGGCGTGGTTAAGAATATTGTGTCTGAAGCCACCAAACTGATATCATCAGAAAAGGACCACCACATTAAACGCAGAAGCAAATGGTCAGACTTTGATTGACTATGTTTTTTTAGTTGATTAATTGTTCACCTATAGAATAACAATGTGTGCTAGCAAAATAAACATTGTCCATTTTGATTTCACACACACTTTAATTGTGAAATTTGTGTATAAAAACTACAAACAGGTGATGGGTCATCTAAAGGCCAGGCCAACACCAAACAACTAGTGCTGACGAAAAAGCTGTCAGGGCAGGTTGAATCTGCAGACTTTTGTTTTAGTCTGGAGAATTATGCGGAATGACTTTGTGAGTGTAGGACAGGGGTGTCAAATTTAGTTCCTGGAGGGCCACAGCCCTGTAGAGTTTAGTTCCAACCCTGCTTCAACACACTTACCTGTAGGTTCCAAACAAGCCTAAAGGACTCAATTGGTTTGATTAGGTATGTTTAATTAGGGTTGGAACTAAAATGTGTAGAGCTGCGGGCTTTCAGGAATTGAATTTGACACCTGTGTCACATAAAATAAAACATTTAACAAAACACATTTAACACAAAATAAAAAGAATGACTTAAATTTTATTTAAGTCTGCAGGTCTCTCAAATAATACATCCACTAAAAGACAGAAAATATTACTTTACAAATTGTATTGTACATAAACTATCTAGACTAGGGGTGTGAACCTACATTGGTCTCACGGTTTGGTTGCAATTATGTCATCGATTCGGTTCAGTTCAATATCACAGTGCATTGAAGATGCATTCCATCCAGACTTTTCTGTTTTACTTCAATACAACTTTGTCATTTAATACAAGCAGTCATATATATGAAATGAACCCTTAATTTTACTTGGTCAAAGAAAACCGGCTTATTGAATGTATCAAACATCAAATCAATAACGACGTCATGTTGTTATTGTGTTGTGTTCCAACGTCAATGGGAGAGATGGTGCTTTTTACAGTATGCCCTTAGCGGTGATGTAGTGAATCTTGAGTTCTACTCTAAGTTCTCTACTGTGAGTTCTATTATTTGTTCTACTGTAAGTCAGTGAAAGATTGTCCCAACAGAGAAATATGCCCAAACGTGGACTTTTAAAATAGTTGTTACATTTTTATTACTTGCACATGCACCTTGTCTCCCTCGTCATACTATGCAAGTCGCACATGCCTCACTATACTATGCAACTCCTTCACCATAGTTACTCGCTTGCGGCTCACCATAGTATGCAACTCACTTCCCTCGCCATACAATGCAACTCGCACACGTGTACCGTACTACAACCTATGATGTCAGAAAACCCTCAGTACATCGTAACTGGTTACTGTCTGTTACCAAAGTGATATCAAATTGTCCTTGTCTGCATGGTGATGGTCCGTAAAAAGAATTTCATTTTGATACCCCTAATCCAAATATTTGCATATTATTCTATAATATTATAATATTATAAGTTAATAAAAAAATTTGAGTAAATATTTACCCACATTTACATAAGTAAATGAATAGATTGAATGATGAGCACAAAAATCAGCAGATTTCTGTGGGTTTCTTTTATTAACTCTTTAATAAATAAATAAATTAACAAGAGAAACACTTCGGGAGGGGGCCTCACGGTGGCGCAGTGGGTAGCACAATCGCCTCACAGCAAGAAGGTCGCTGGTTCAAGCCTCGGCTGGGTCAGTTGGCATTTCTGTGTGGAGTTTGCATGTTCTCCCCGTGTTGGCGTGGGTTTCCTCCGGGTGCTCCAGTTTCCCCCACAGTCCAAAGACATGCGGTATAGGTGAATTGGGTAAGTTAAATTGTCCGTAGTGTATGAGTGTGAATGAGTGTGTATGGATGTTTCCCAGTGGATGGGTTGCGGCTGGAAGGGCATCCGCTGCGTAAAACATATGCTGGATAAGTTGGCGGTTCATTCAGCTGTGGTGACCCCATTTTAATAAATGGACTAAGCCGAAAAGAAAATGAATGAATGAATGAATGAACACTTCGGAAAAAGAGCGCTGCTAGACATACTGGACATTTAGTATGTTTCTGGTGATAGAATGTTTGGGTACCTCTGTGCAGTGGGAATATCCTCAGCTCTAAAGATGTAGTAGAGTGTGTTTTTATGGTAGAGTTTAAACTGCAGTTTTTGAGCGGGTCCAGTCTTCTCCTCTCGGAGGAAAAAACCCAGCAGTGGCTGACTCTCCAATGCTGCAACATCCTGAAAAGCAAGGCAATCATTACCACATGATGGCTTTCATCAGGTCAAAACACATACTCATATGCATACTCTTGTGACTATAAAACTGTGAATGAATATAAAGGAATGACTGACTAAAATAAAGAAGCTATTAATGTAATTGAAGTTTAGAATTGCAAAAGTAGTTCTGCTGGTTTCAACATAAAAGAGTTTCTGATAAAAAGCAACCTTTTTCCCAACAAACAGTACTCTAGGTATACTGTACCTTTCTTGTTTTATTAAATGCAATTTTAAATACAGTTTTGAGTCAGAACGATCCTGTTTCTTTTTGGCACTAATACTAACTACTAAATACTTATACTAACATTATACCCTGTCCAGTCTAGGCACTAAGACAACCAGTATCTGGTGGCAAATCTCAAACTTTCAAGAGATCATTCATTCAAGTGATTTGTTCAAAACTGCTGATGCATTTAGAAACTACATTTAGTGACGAATCACTGAATTACTGACTCAGATGATGTTCAAAAACAGATTCATGAACGAAATAAGTGTTGCTCTGAGATGCACAAATGTTCTGCTCCAGCTTTGTTTGAAACTATTTGTATAAAAGAAAAAAAACATTATTTTATATCAAGTAAATATAAGTTAAATGTCACATTTGTGATCAACTCACATTTTTATATTCATATTAAAAAACATACATGGATATTTAAATATAATAGAATTATTAGAACTGTATTCTAATATGCTTCATCACACAAACAATATTTTTGAAGTTGCTTTTGTTTTTAAAGTAAGTGACATCTATATTTCATTTGTGAATTTAGCAGATGCTTTTATCGATAGCATTGCATTATAGGTACATGTTTTATAAGTTTTTGCTTTTGTTGGAAATAGAACCCACACCATAGCATTGCCAGTTTGAAAACTGTTTAAACAACAATTATGGTATTATCATAGAGGTAAAGTATCAAACACAACTTTTTTCACTTAAAATAGTTTCAATATGGGATGTAATGATTCAGTCAACTCACAATTCGAATCGATTCACGATACTGATATCAGGCTAAACTTTTTTCATGATTTTTTTAACAAGATGAGGTGAAAAATTTGAAATTAACAAGTGCCTTTTCATTCTTTTTAAACGGATGCACATTTCTTTGTAAAATAAAAATTGATTTTGTCAAATAACCCAACTAAATGGCAATTTTAAAACTAATTCCAAATCAAATAAACAGTGAATAATCTTTTTAAATTTAATTTAAACAAACTAAGCCTGCCTGTGCTTTTATTAGCTTTTATTAGATTTCCCCCCATTTTTTAAGAAACATCAGCAGATCTACATTTTCTGCCAATGAAAAAAAAATTTCACCCCACAAAAATAACATAAAATAAAACAAATAAATAATTAAACAAATATAATTATAATAATATAATTTTTCTGCTTCTGTGGGCTGGCACTCCTCTAATTTAAATGAAGTTGGAGCTTCCTCAATATCAGCATCCACACTCTGCTACTGCGCATTTAAGCTAGATTCCAGTAAAAATTACGTCCCTGCTGTTCAAAACATGCATCACAGTTTGTTTAACAGCCCAAATGATTTGATTTATCGCATATTAAAATAATTTTTTTTAACCCTAATATAGTCAGCTACTTTTTTGCTTTTAGCATAGCATGTCAACGTCTAAATTATGAGCTACCACTGATAAACTATTTGAAGCTCATTTCTTTTACACTGACTATGAGTTGTTAAAAAAAGGCAGCTTACTTCACTAGCAGCGTAAGTGTAGAGGACTTTGTTCTTAATGACAAACCATAGCCTCTTCCATGGTTTCTTATGACCTTTGGATCTGTGCAGATATCCACTCATAGAGGAGTTCTCAGTGTTGGCAGACACCTGTGAGAAAGATGTCATATTAATGGTATCATAAAAATGACATTAGTGGTTTTGTAGAAACAGCAGTTTTTATTAGTGACGTATTAAAGGGAGATTTTACCCAAAACCGAAAATTACCTGACCAATTACTCTCCCTCATGTAGTTTTTAAACATTTATGAGTTTTTCTTCTGTTGAACGCAAAAGAAGATCTTTTGAGAAATGCTGTTTGATGGTACCCACTGAAAGAAAAATTACTATGGAAGTCAGTGGGTACCATCAACCAGCATTCTTCAAAAGAACTTCTTTGTATTCAACAGAAAATTGAAACAAGGTATTGAGCAAGTGAAATGTTTAGTGACATTTGTTTGGGTGAACTATCGCTTTAAGTAGTGTTTAACTTTAGATTACCTCCTTGAGAGCTGACGGAATCTTCTTCTGTTTTCTAGAAAAAGCGAATGTTGAGCTCCGCCCACTAGGGGAAAAGGTCACATTGGACTGGTCGCCTAAGAAACAAAAGCAAAAAACAGCATGTTAGAAAAGTTTAAAAAAGCATTTGCTGTCACAACTTGTTTGCCAGATTGTTGTAAGTAAATAATAATAATATGCGGTTGCAATAGCATATTGTGTGATTGTCAGGTTTTCACCTGTCAAAAGAGTTGACCTGATTTCACCTGATTTCCAGAGTCTTCTGGGTAACATTCAGATTTAGTGATTTATCAGGGAGTTTGATTGATTACATTTTACATTCACATTTATTCATTTAGCAGATGCTTTTATCCAAAGCAACTTACAAGTGAGGATAAAAGAAACACTTAAAATCATCAGAGAGTAGCTGTATATAAATGCTATCTAAGTTACTAAAGGCCCAGTATACTTCAAAAGAAGTTCTTTTTGGTTCTTAGTTTGAAGCCAAAAAGATGTTTGAAAAGGCTGAGTGACAGTATACTGTTTTCAAACCTTCCAACACACCCATGCTGGAGGAGGTGTGGTTGTAAATGTGTCACACCACTCAAGTGGTCTCCTAAACGCAACAAAAATGGCAGCCGTTTGACAAACACATTTCATATAAGGCAAACAGCCTTCTTCAGCAGGAAGTGCCTTGTCACATTGCTTTATATTTGCCGCGGACAGACACTGAATGGAACAATGTTTAGAACTTTATCAGTTGGGGCAATAAGGTTTTGCTTCAGTCTGTGTCTTTAAAATCTCTTCGCAAGCGATAGTACAGGTGTGGATACTCGACCCCCCATTTATTCATGTTGCTAACTTTTTTTAACTGTTTTTGTTGTGCTGCTTGTTTTTCTCCTGACTAAGTCTGAGCTCCGCGGATACGAAGCACATCAAAGATGACGGAGATCCAGAACACACCCACTGACTGTGTAATCGTCAAAGACCAATGGTAGTTTAAAGGTGTTTAGGACCAAAATTAACTAATCTAAAAAGTTCGCTTTGGCAAGTTGTTTGAACTTCCGAAACAAACTCAGAATGAACTTTGTTTTGGCTGGATTTTATTTAGAAATTATGTCATTTCAGTTCTTTTTTCCATTTTGTTTGAAGTATGTACAGGGGCCTTAAGTCTACAAGTCGAAGTTTATTTATTTATTTTATTAGTTTTTTTATTGTTTTATTTTTATTTATTTATTTATTACTTTTGTATGCCTATGCTTTAAAAAAAAAAAAAAAAAGTTGACATTTAACTCAGCCAAATTAGTGAAATAATTTACATCAGATTTCAAATAGAACCTCACGAGTATAACTGTATTCAACATCAGGACATCAGGTGGCATAATTGTCTCCATAAGATAATTTTTCATGCACAATCCAAAATAAATAAAGTAATCCAACTTTAGCGACCAATAGCTCCTCCCCTTCCTCTACATGAGCAAAGCTGCTTTCAGGGTTTCCACTCTAAGCCAAATGTCAAATTCCATAACTTTTCCCTGACTTTCACTGACTAAAAAGCTGAATTTCCATGACCCATCTGCCTTATTTTTTATTCCAACTTAAATGTCAAGACTTCTGTTCTCATTCATTTTCATTCATGTTTAGTCTAACACGACAGCTTGTTAAGCTGCTTGATGTTGTAAACGGCAATTTTCTCATCATAATATTATAATTTTAATGTATTGTCATAAACAATTAATTTCCGTTTCGATAGTTTCAGTGAGTATTTACTTCCATTTTAAAAAAAAAAAAACAAATGAATAGGAAGGCTAACACAATAGCAGAAAAGAGCTCACTTCCACATTGCAAAATAAGGTATATTATGAACACAAAAACAGGCAGCAGGCAGGCAGACACTAACTAATGTAGTATTTCACCAGGTACAGCTCGGTGACTGTATTTGACTCGTGTATTTTGACTTCAAATGGCACTGCAAAAATAGATTAACCATAACAAAAGGCATGTGACTCAAAAAGAAAATTTAAAAACAGTTTAGAAAATTCTCATTTTGATAAATGGAAATTAAAATAAAATAAAAAATCCCTGATATTCCATGACTTTGACAAAAAATACAAAATATTGCCTGACTTTTAATGTTTGGAAAAGACATTTTAAAATTCCATTATATTCCAAAAATGTTTATTTCTTAAAAGAAAATTTTTATTTTTATATTTTTATAGTATTTAAGCAAACTTAATCTTTTTAAAATTTTCGCAATTTGGGCCCTAACTAATGTTTACAGTATTGTGGTCAATGAATGTTTGCTTCACACACAAGGACCAATGAGGTTCATTCCTTCATGTCATGACACATTCTGCAAGAACCAGTCAAATCTGTTCATCAAGCAGGTATGGTTGAGATTCTGTTTATGTTCTCTGATCAATGATGAAAAATGGCCAGATGAAAAATGGTCATGCCTAACAGAGCCTAGTTACTCTCGAGGTTTTTTTTTTCCTTCACTTCGTCAATTGGTGAAGTTTTTTTTCCTCGCCACTGTCGCCACTGGCTTGCTCGGATCGGGACTTGTGAAACTGTGCTTTGGTGGACTTGCTCTGCGGTGTTTGAACTTTCAGCAGTAAAATTTAGACCACACTGAACTAAACTACACTGAACTTCAACTCTGAAATCTGGACTTTATTAGAACTATGTTAAGCTGCTTTGACACAATGTACATTGTGAAAAGCGCTATATAAATAAACTTGACTTGACAAAGCAATCCAGACTCTTCAGAGAACTTGGATTAAACTTCTTGTTTCACGTGAATTTATTATTATATCTATTTATGAACATTTTGAAGTGTCATAGTTTGAGGTAAACATACTTTCAATGGAGGAAGAGAAACCTCTCAGATTTGAGTATTTAAGTATCTATTTAATTGATTGTTTGATTCCTGATTTTTCACTGTTTCACAATAAGTTTTTATTTTTTCACTATACTTTGTTCAGAAGTAAAAATAAAAACAAATCCAATAAATTATGTTTTGGGGGAAAAAAGTATCTTCATTTGTGTTCTGAAGATGAACAAGTGAATGATGACAGAATTTGTATTTTGGGGTGAATAAACCGTTTAAGTATAAGCAAACACTACTTAAAATAAAACAATAAACACTATTACTACTATAGATAATGGAGCCATG
Source organism: Danio jaintianensis (assembly GCA_903798115.1). Taxonomy (NCBI): domain Eukaryota; kingdom Metazoa; phylum Chordata; class Actinopteri; order Cypriniformes; family Danionidae; genus Danio; species Danio jaintianensis. Next base: position 875,489 of record CAIGQV010000785.1, on the reverse strand, counting down.
GAAAAGTCCAGAGATGGATAAACAGCAGAAATCGCATACCCTTGTGCTGTAGTTTAATATAGCAGTGGTCACACACTCTTGCCAGTTGATTCTTCAGGTATTCCAGATAGAATTTATTGGACGAACATGCCTGACACACCACCTATAGCCAAAGCAAACAGATGTGAGACTGTTAATAAACAGGCCAGGGCAATATGTCAAAAATCTTAGATCACGATATAAGTAATCTCATATCCTGATAACGATATGTACAATGATATAGTACCATTTCTGTAAATTCAATCAATTCATAATTTAGAATTTGATCTTATAAATATAAATCTTATAAATATAATAAAATACTTTTCAAAAACTAATCATTACAGGTCCAACATAAAAAAATATATATTGCTAAATAAAATGCCAAACGTAAACATTTCTCATGATTCTGTTATTCATGGTTCTGTCTGCATCCCCACAATGGCGTGTAATATTGCGCTCATATATATATAAAAATAATGACCACAGACATTGCATTTTGTGACATCACAATATAAACAGTAGAGCGTAATATGAAACCATAGACTTTTTATTTTGTCTATACAATACATATTGTCATATTGCACAGCGCCATTCACAAAAAAAGAAGAAGCAAAACTAATAACATCTCTTATTTCCGACCTTTCCGCAGGCACGGCAGTGATGACGTCTCCAGGTCAGAGTGAACTCACACGTGCAGATCATACACATAGTCGTTCGCAAATCTGGAATCCAGATAGGAGCCTTAGAGCCCAGCGGTAAACCATCGTCAGAGATTCCTTCCAGCTGCACAGAAAAAAAACAGAAAACAAAACATAAAACACAAGATGAAGTATATAATTTATGTCAAGTTTCTTTGAGTGCCTTCACAAAGTGTCTGAAATATTGTACTATAATGATCGGTTGCTTTTTTTTTTTTATTGCAGCTAGGTTGTTTATTATGCATTTATTTAATTTTAGGTGGCCCGGTCGCCTCACAGCAAGAAGATTGCTAGTTTGAAAGAATTTATGGTTTGTTAAGATAACTCTAATAGCAGCAAAAAAAAGTGTATAGCCTTAAAACAGGAATCAGAAGTATCACCTTCTCATATTGTACGGCTTAAAGAACTTTCATCCTATGTTCCTAATGAAAACAAATAATGTTTAATCTGAAAAAAAAGTCTTCAATGTTTGAAAAGATTTGGGGATTTGTTTATTAGTTATTTATTTTTTTTATTCCGATATTGAATGTTATGGTTTAATGCATCACAATAAGGTCCATTTAAGTGGTCTGTCTAGAAAGTGGAGAATGGCTAGAAAATAATGTCTACATGTGCATTGATTTTATTCTGTAAATTGTAGATGTGAAAATAATAAATAATTAATAATAAGCAGAAGCAAAGTGAGGTAGTATTTAAATTTAAATAGTAAAAAAAAAAGGTGTTTTCCAAGATTTTTTTATTTTACGAAATGTTGACATCAGATGGTATTAATAGTTTTTGTTGTTAAAATCAAGATCTGAGTATTCAAACCTTTCCCCCTCCCCTTAAAAGTAAGAAAACTTCAGCATCGGCCTCATTAGAAACAGTTGTGGTGTGTACTTTGTGAATATTTTTGCATATTTTTATGTTTCTAAGGGAAAGGTCAATAATTGTTTGAAAAAAAATAAAATTAATCCAGTATGAAAACATTTTTGTATTGGATTAATTCATTTCATTTTTATTGTAAAGCATTAAACCGGCTATCATCTATGCAAGACTGCAAAAAATATGTAATTATTATATTTTCTTTCTTGTTCCTAAATTAAAATCCACTTATTTCAGAAGGAAAAATATATACAGTAGTACAATATGCTTTATATATACAGTAGATAATAAATCAAAGCCTTTTTATACACCTTTTAGCAAATACAGATACTGGCAGACAAACAAGACTTGTATCTTATGCCATTTTGCATCTCAGATAAACATATGATTAAACTGTTTATTATTACTTATAACCGTTTATAGTATTCTGACTGTTTGTAACTGGTTAAATTCAAGTAATTGATATAAATAAAACAAAAGAAAATTGTAATTAAAAAAAATGCCCCTGGAACTCAATTAAATAAAGCAAATATTGCCAGTTAATGGTATGGCTTATGCACAAGAACAATAACCCTATGCACAAACACAAGGACGCATCTAAAATCCCACACACCTCTTGGCTTCGACTGGAGAAGAACGAAATCTTCTTTCTGGTGTAATCGTCTATCGCTGTAGCAATGGCTTCCAACCATTCATCTCTTTCTGTGGCTGAACTGCAAACATCACTTTCAGTCAGTCATTTCAACTCGATTAACAATTAATTCCAGTAATGATATTTCATTCATATCAACACATTGCTGTAAATCATATGCTTGTGTGTTTCTTACTTTGCAGACAGTATGAAAGATCTTTCAACACTCTCAATGTTTAACTCATTCTGATAGGCCTCCTGACTGGGTTTGCTCACCTGTTGAAGACATGGGATATAAACACATATATATATATATATATATA
>CAIGQV010000785.1:836244-863257 GCA_903798115.1 Danio jaintianensis | reverse complement strand
ATATATATATATATATATATATATATATATATATATTTGAATAGAAGTCTGACTGTCCGACTTTTTTTTACACTAACAAAAACTCATAATATTTATTTATTTATTTATTTGTTTTTGAGAAATAACATACAGAAAGGAAGATGGTAAAATAAGTACATATAAACTACCAAATATGAATATGCATTAACAACATTCTTAATGAAATGTGTATCTAAAAAGGCTTGTGTTAATATTTGTCCTTTCAAACATCGTGGCACATTAGTACTTACACTTTCTCTGAGCTCATGATCTCCATAGCGATGTGAACCACCTTGTTCCTCTTCGCCCTCTCTACCTCCTGAAGATACACGTTAGCATGCCATTATAACATTAGAGCATTTAAACAATATAAACTGAAGTGCCATTAACTTACACAGTTGCTACATCCAACCATGACTTGGAACAACATACAGCCTCATGGCAAAACAAATGCCCTATTTCTCTGTGTACGTGAGTGTGGGATGTTTTGAGCTGGTGAAAGGTTGCAGTCTTTATTTGGATCAGGGTCTAAACACAAGGACAAAGTTTGACTGAAAGCACCCCCTGTTTCTAAAACCGGGGTGTGTCTGGGAGTCTCTCTGGATTATCTCGAGACAGAAAGTCTGCTGGACACACCTTACCAATTCTGTAAGGAGTCGTTCTTTCTTTTAAAGTATTTCTCTTTAAATTAAGGCGATATTATGATGACATTTCAACATATTTAAAGGGCAAGTTCACCCAAAAATGAAAATCATCATTGTTTCAAACCTGTAAGTCCCTGCTTCCACCTTATATTAAAGGGACATATAATCCTCAACAAAATTTTCTCAGATTTTAACAGATTTATGCATGTTAAACACGGGGTATCTGCTGATTTTTTTTATAAGACTTTTTATAAAATTTCTGACATGGAAAAGATTTTTACTTGCTATGTCAAAATTTTTTTCAAATTTTGTTATTTCGCAGCCACATATTTTAAATAAATCTAGAATTTGCTTGTTTTGACAAAATTTTTTTACATAATTTTTCTTTTTTAGTTTTAAAAGTTTTAAAAACGATAATAACTAAAAGTTTGCACCACAGTCTGTCAAGATGATTGTCCTCACCATGTAGCTATAAATACATGGAGAACTTTTAAGCAAATGTTATGGTAAGGATGATAATTCAACCAAATTAGTAAATAGAGTTACTAAATAAATAACGTTTGTTAAAATTTTTGAGATGTACTGTTGGTGATTGAATGGTTGTTGGCCTGATTGGGTAGCTTTACATGGACATTGGAAAAATAAGACTGGTTTAAAATGATTAAGGACCTACAACACAATATTCCAGTGAATTTAAGGTCTCAAATTTTTATGTATATATGTATTATTTATGTATATATTATGTATATATATTTTTATGGTCTAAAATTTTGTTTTTGAAATTTAAGACATTAAGACTTTTTAAGACCCCGCAGACACCCTGAAAAATCAACTAAGACAATGTTATCATTGTTAGCTTTAACTGTAGGGAAAGGAACAACTGGCTAATTGTATCTTCCAAGTTTAAAATCTACATTGGGACAGTGTCTGATTGGCCATTGTCCTTATGAGCTCAACCGATATGACTGTGATTGACTCACCAGTTTACATGAGCGCTTAGACACCAGAGCAAATTGAAAGCTGCATCTATCATAGGTATATAAAAACGTAGCATTTCCTCATGTTTTACCTCTGATTTTTAGTCAGAGTCAGTATGGGCCACACTGACAGATACATTTTGAAAACTCTCCTCCCAGTCTCCTGCTTTGCCCCATCATGCCCATTCCTCTACCTTCTGCTCACAGCTTTCCACACAGCTTTAACGCTTTGTCAGCTATATTAGATCTGACAGTAATGTTGCACCACACACTTTTGAGTAATTGTGTTTAGTATGTGTTCATTATTGCTTAGTCTTACACAGATTTTTTTTGACATTTTGTTTTTATTATGTCAAGACAGTATTTTGACAGAAAGTGTTTGAGACCAAGAGGGATGGGAAAAGTCTGTGACTTGGGACACAAACCTTCAGTGTAGTTTTTGATTTTCTTTTGGTAAATCCAATATCATCACATGTTCGGCAAGTACGTTGAAATCAACATTTGTGACTGAAAGTGGTCAAAAGTGAGCAAGCTCAAAATGTTTTTGACTAAAGCTAACACTATGCAGTATAATATCAGGTGTAAGTAGAGCGTTTGACTTTTGTTCTTCTTTCAAAATGCAAAATAAGTTATTGTAATGAAACCTGACAGATTTTAGTTCCTGTCTAAATTGCTCACTGAAGCATATTACAGGTCAGTTCATCTATTGTTGAGATTAACAGCAAACGAGTTAAGATTCACTCAAACAAGTATCTTGGTATTGTACTTTTCAGGTAACAGTTTTTCTAAAGAAAAGGTGACTGTTGCAGTTGACATCACCTACTTGCCCACTCTGAGCAGGGCTCGGACAGATGGGTAATTCCGGCAGAGTGCTCGCACAGAAGTCGCAAGCTGGCCTTCATTACATGGTCAGGCCAATAACAGCTGGATGTTCGTCCTGTGTGACGGCAGTTCTTCCTTACCAATCTGCACTTCAGATTGTGAGTGTTGTGTTATTACTGAGCTATTCTACACTGTCTGAAACCCACTGTCTTCGATAAATTGCGCTCCATCATGATATGATAGCTGTTAATTTTAATGAACACTAATGTGAAGTGTACAAGCACGCCTAACAGGCCCCTCCGCATAATGGGCACTTTTGTTAGATTTTACTTTTTTTTTTTTTTCAGTGTTGCTTGTCAAAATCACAAAAACCAGCACTGATCATGTCTCTTTAGATGACTTGGATTGAATCACTTAACTCCAATAGTTTCATCTTAACTTTCTGAAGCGTCAATTTTGGTTTAATGGACTTTCAACAAGAAAACAATGTCTCAGGTTTAATATACATGAACATATCTTCATTTGTATTCGAAAAATAAGTGAAAGTTATCGTATAGATGTGGAATTTGAATTCTGGGCTTTATTTACAATACTCAGCATGCATTTTTTTTATTTAATAGATATTTTTAAGCAGATTGTTTTCCCCACACAAATTTGGCCTTGTTAAATAGGCAGTTGTTTTCAAGAATTGTTTCTTCTATGAGAAATAATATTCAGAGCACTGTTGCCAACTCATTTTCAAAGGTATTTGCTTAATGTGAAAGAATTTGTTGCTAAAAGTTGCAAAATGACATCACTGCGTGAAGTTTGCTTTTGTAGTTTGGGCCTCAAAAAAGTGTTTTGGAATATTTTTTTTTTTTATCATTTAAGTTAATTTGACTGACTTTTTAAAAAGCAGTGGATATAATTAACGCACTAAAAATAGGTACTTATTAATGTCATCCGATGTGTGCTTGCTCATTATCAATGCATTGTCACTTTGATTAAGCATAAGCAGAGCTGCAAAAATAGACCCGGTACTGAAATGTTCACTACTTCTGTGTGCAGTATGAAAGCTCTATTTTGTTAACATGGGCACCAAAAAAACATACGCTTCTGCTCTGTTAACGTGTGCGGTGTGAAAGAGGTGAAAGAAAACCTGCAGTCATTACTGCTCTTTAGATATGAGATTTCCTAATAGTTGCTAAAAGTAGCCAAATGAATCTTAAAAATTGCTACATTTATTGCTAGGAGCTTTTTGAAAAAATAAAGTTGCTAGGGTAGTATGAAAATTGCTAAATCTAGCAACAAAATTGCTAAGTTGGCAACAATGATTTAGAGTTAAATCAATTTAATTAGCATAAATGTTTTTTTTGGTCATATTAATAGGCTTGTGGCTCTATTTTCAAAACAGTATATTTCAATGTAATATCCTGCCTCAAACTTCAATTGTAGATGGATTATTGTAAAAAAAAAAATGTGTTTACAGAGTAAAGATTGAGTTGAAATGATTTCCTGTGGCAAAGGAAAGAACAATCACAGATGCTGTCGATAAAGCTGAAAACCTGGAACATTCCTCTAATTCCATGCCAGTGATTCCATCTATTTGATTGTGATGTTTGTTTTGTCCATCTGTATTATTGTGCAGTACCTCTTTATCTTTTGAATGTCTCATGTCTTCTTTACTGGAGTCTGAACTGTCACCGTCTTCCTCATTAGAGCTCAGTCCATCCTCTGATAGATCAGCACTCACTGAACATCTGCTGCCAGACAGGAAGAGCCAAAATACAAACAATCAGAGCAGTCATAGTCACAATTTTTATTCAGAGTTTGGATCACTTTATTTTATTACATCAATTATTTTAGTTTTAAGTTTAACTGAATAAAAATATTTAGCTGAAACTAGCTGAAATAGAACAAGGTGATAAGCGTACACACACACACACACACACACACACACACACACACACACACACACACACACACACACACACACACACACACACACACACACACACAGTATATTATAACTAGAGCTGCACAATATATAGTTTCAGTATTGATATCACAATGTGTGCATCTGCAATAGTCACATTGCAGGATTTGCAATGTTAAGTATGGATTCATTTTGACCAGGAGCTTGTAGATTAATGGCAAAGTTTACCTATTGTGGATTTAAAGTTTATTAATTGAATTTGTTCGTTTTTGTTTTTGTTAAAACATATAAAGTGAGTTTAAAGCATTCAGACACGAAACAATAGCATTTGTAGCTTAACAAATATTTATTAAATTACATTTTCAAGTATCGTTTTACATTAGATTTTTAAATATTTGTGTCCAACTGCCATTAAGACTTACCAGAAAAATATAAAGCACTTTTTCTCTCGTTTTTTCTCCCTAAAAATCTAGTTTAAAGTTAATTTGAATAATTTAGCTAATAATTTAACTCCTCTACAAAATCACCCCAACCATTTTGAAATAGTGAATTCTTCAAAAAAATACTTATTCGATCCATCTGCTGAAGTATATTTCATATCGCAATGTTAATTACTGAAAAACTAAATATTGCATAAAATAAACATGAAATGTTCATTTTTTTTCAATATCGTGCAGCCCTAATGATAATTATAATTATTACAATTATTATTACTACAAAAAAAAAAAATCAAAACATAATAAAATGTAAATTAAACAGTTTTAACCTAGTTTTCTGTTATTCTGACACAAAGTAATGGCTCTAAAATAATTCTACAGCCAATAACAATACTAAAACATAGGTAAAAATTAAATAAGAATAAAATAAAATAAGAATGGCAAATGGATCTTTGCACATATTTTGAAAAGATTTTATCCTACAATTAAAAAATAAATACATTTCAGATGTTTTCAGGATACAGAAGAATACCTTTTTAATCTATTCATTGATTCATTCATTCATCCCTTCAATCATTTATTCATCAGCTCATTGATTCAATAAGAGCAGTGTGATCATTCACCTAAATATCTTCTTTTGTACTGCACAAAAATCAAGTGTTCTGGAGTGACGTGAGAATGAGAAAGTAAATCTTCATTTTGGACTGAACTGTTGTTTCTTAAGCATCCAGCAGCAGATAGCACAAAATAAAACTCTCTGCATTCACACACTTTGTCCCCTCTTTCTGGTTCCCCTCGCTCTCATTCTTTCTCCTGCGGCAGTACAGAGCTGCTCTTGTTTACAGCTTATATAAACTCACTCAGCAAAGACACACACACATACACAGAAAGAGAGAGATACCCAAGCTAGAGTTTCTGTCGTTCCTGAGTAACTACTGTGAATGTTATTTAAAATATGTGTTGGAGTCCATTAGCCGGAATGTGTCAAATCAAAATTTCAATGTAAATGAAATGACTTTTACCACAGTGGTCTCTCACACAACACACAAATATGCATATTTGGCATAATTCCATTTAATTTGAGTTAATTATGCAAAAAATACTTTTTTTATAGTTATGTTTTAATAAAATGTCATTTGCTTTATTTTGTAAACCAATGATGATATTTCTTCCAACTTTAAAATAGACACTTTGTCATGTTTTATATAATATAATATAATATAATATAATAAGCCGAATGGGCGACACGGTGGTGCAGTGGGTAGCACGTTTGCCTCACAGCAAGAAGGTCGCTGGTTCGAGCCTCAGCGGGGTCAGTTGGCGTTTCTGTGTGGAGTTTGCATGTTCTCCCCGTGTTCGCGTGGGTTTCCTCCGGGTGCTCCGGTTTTCCCCACAGTCCAAAGACATGTGGTACAGGTGAATTGAGTAAGCTAAATTGTCCGTAGTGTATGTGTGTGAACGAGTGTGTATGGATGTTTCCCAGTGATGGGTTGCAGCTGGAAGGGCATCCGCTGTGTAAAACATATGCTGGATAAGTTGGTGGTTCATTCCGCTGTGGTGACCCCAGATTAATAAAGGGACAAAGCCGAAAAGAAAATGAATGAATGAATAATATAAATATTATAAAATATTAAAATTCTTAATTATAGAAACTTTCAAAAATATATATTTTTTTGTGGTGTATTATTATATTATATTATATTATATTATTCATTCATTCATTTTCTTTTCGGCTTAGTCCCTTTATTAATGTGTCCCATATTTACATTATATTATATAATATTATAGTTATTGCTAGGTCTATGTTTTACAACAAAAATATGAAACAGAACAAAATGATTTGTTGATAATAATAATAAGACCCTTATTACGGTTTGAACACCAATAATAATTGAATAGTAATGTAGCAACTTTGTATATATAAATACATTTCAAATCTCTCTACAAGTACATACAGACACAAACAGACACAAACAGACACACACACGTTTTACTCAAGTGATTCTGCTTGACTACCATTACCCAATCTAGTCCAGTGACCAACTCAACTCAAATCTCTCAGTTATAAGAGATAGTGGATGCTTTCAGAACACAATACTACAGGACGCTGTTTAGTGCATACTATTGTACAGCATAAACACAATTTTAAAGATTATGCTATGTGTGCAATATCACAAGCAATGTCCAGTTAACTCGGAAATGATTATTTCCAAGGTAACTGGACATTATTTGTGATATATTACATAAGTAGTAGAATGCTTTTTAATTCTGCAATATTGAAAAAATCTTAACATGGCAATATTTTTTTATTCTGCATTGTATATTGCGATATGAATCCAATTTTACCAGATGACTTAATATCTCTATTTGGAAAGAATTTATAATGTAAGATTGATTGGGATGATTCCGCAGTGGGAGTGCATCTCCATAAAATCTAATAAACAATCTATAAACACAAAGAAAAAGATACAATTGAAATAAACAGTAGTTTATTCTTTTACGAGTCTAACAGTATCCAGGTACTGTAATTGAATCATAAAAATAAAAATAATTCAATAAAATGAATCGTTATTAAAGTTGTACAATTATTTATGGCTGAATGCTTTTAAAATCATTATACAATCACAGGCCTTAAAAACATACAAATGATCAATTATAAAACAAACTCAACATTGCAAATGCTGCAATGTGACTATTGCGATATCAATGCTGAAACGACATAATGTGCAGCCCTATTCAGTACAATCAAATAAAGATTCAATTTTTAAAAAGTGCTCATTTTTTGTCCTGCTTATAAAAAGAAGAAAGATGATAACGTATGTGTTCTATTATTACTATTATGATCAATGGGTTTAGGCCACATGATTGTAAATATTTGTTGGTAACATGCTGACATTTCCAAACACACGACCACAAGCTTGATTCAACGTCCTGTGTATCTGGAAACCAACTGCAAATTCAGCACAACGCTGTTTCATCGAGACTGAGAACTCATCACTGACAAGCCCATGTGTGATGAAGGTCAAGAATGTGTTTACAAATTCTACAGTCATCACTGTTAACACACAATGAGTCAAAAATTTGTGTTTCTAAATATGTGTTTCCTTAAGGGATTGTTTGTCCAAAACTGAATAGTTTGTCATCATTTACTCACCCTTTACTTGTTCCAAACCTGTTTGGGTTTCTTTCTTCTGTTGAACATCAAAAGATGTTATTTTGAAGAAAGCTAAAAACCTGTAACCGTTGACTTCCATAGTATTTGTTTTTCCTATGGAAGTTAATGGTTACAGGTTTTCAGCTTTCATCATAACAGAAGAAAAAAGCTCATAAAGGTTTATAACCACTTAAGGGTGAGTAAATGTTCATTCTTGGGTGAACTACCCCTTTAATGTCTTAGATTATTTCTGATCTAATGGTAATGCATACAGTCTTAAAATAAAAGTTAAAAATTGAGTTTTTGCAGCAATGGCAGAAGAAAAAAAGTTTTTTTTTTATTTTGAAGAACCTCCCATTGATCAGTTCTTGTTTCTTAATGTGAAGGACATTTTAATTATCTTTAAAAGAATCTTTAGAAAACATTCCATGGATTTTATAGATTCGTCTCGGAACCGTTAACAAAGAATCTTTATTTTTAAAAGGGTAAATGCTTAGCTTTGGAGGCTAAATTAAACTCCACTTATGCATTTAATCCGTAGAAATCTAGAACAAAACATTAAGTATCTATTTTTGCTTTTGTAATGTATGAAGTTTCAGTTTGCACCAATTCTGGGTTATATACCACGACGATAGCTCAGCTTTAATCGCTCTTTGTTAGCATGGAATCTTATGAGATTCAACCAATCAACTTTGAGCAAAATGACACATCTCTGATGCAATAAAACCACTCCAGTTTCTCTCTCTGCAAATTAAAAGGTCACCATTTAGCAAAACACTTTAAAAATAAATTTATTATTAAAAATGATTTTCGATCATTTCATCCATAACCATTAATTCAAATAAAGAACCTTTAGTTTTAAGAGTCAGTGTAAACACTTCATTTTGTCATCAAAAATAAACTTTGCTTTTGCATTAAATCTTTAAATATCTACAACAAAACATTGCAAAATCAGATACTTTATAATGAGGTCAGCATTACAGTCAGCAGTTGCTATATTTGCAATCAGACTAAGATGATTCATGTTTTACTGACATGACATGATTTTTGCTTCTGTGTTATGAAGTGTCGTAATGTTGAATTGAGCTCATGACTGTGAGCCAGAAGATCTCAGTAGAAAATTCGGAGAATGAGAGAAACGAGTGTGGGAGAAACAGAGAGAGAGGGAAAGGTTATTTTCCAGTGGCTCAGCTCTCTTCTCTACAGACATTTCCTGCTCTGGCCACTGAAAATAACCCACAGGAAAACGGCCCAACCTGGACTCAAAGAGTGGACTGTAGCCCTCTCATACACACTCTTTCATGACCACACGGACCACAGCAATACGGTACATGTGTACATACATACATATATATATATACACATATATGCATGCAAGGTCAAAAAACACTTTCATTGTCTTATAATATGCATTTATTTTTACCTAATTATCCCAACGACTCCCATATGATTCGTTCAGCGATTCCTTTTTTTCCAAACCCCTCCTTAGAGCGAAGCTAATCTGCACTGATTGGACCGATGACCCAGTCTGTTGTGATTGGTCGACTGTGTTCAGCGAAAGACAGAGAGAAATGCCCACCACGGCTATGAAGTAGCAGCCAGAGAGTATGTGAGAGCTCAATGCAGGAATGCAATAAAGCAATGCAGTTAAACACCAGCATATAACCCCAAGTAACAACAACAACACACATTCAGAATTAATCCACACAGTGGCAAAAGTTGAACTATTTTGAAAACTGACCGCGCCGCGTGTGTAGGAACAACTGATGGTGGCCATAGCAAAGACAAACAGCAGAGCATTGCGAATTTAGAAACACATTTAAATCGGTAAAGGAAGAAGCACACGTCGTGTTTTCAACGTGGTTTTGGACACAATATGTGAATAGCCCATAAAGAATTAACCTGAGAGATACAATACAAGCACTGATCTATAATAGATAAGTGATTACAAGCCGCGCGGGCCGATTACAACTTACAACTTAAATACACAATTAAACACATATTTTGCAAACTACACAAACGAGGCAACAATTTTAATTACACTTACATGTTATGATCCGGAGGAAGAAGAAACTGATCCATGTGAACTGTAACAGTAACTGACAAAGTCCCTTGTCAAAGTCTGACAAAGTCCCATACATAATAGTCTCTGCTGCTCCTTCCTTTAACAGCAAACGGCCGGCAAATCCCGTGTTGCAGCATAGGTTATTATATCAAAAATCAGAAAAATAACAGGAACAAACACAGCACACGGTTGGCTATACTGTGGTGTTGTTGTGAAAATGAACTTTAACCCTATATTCTCCGCAGCCGAATCTCCATCTGTCAGTGATTGTCATCTTCGCGTCATGATCAGTCCCGTGATCCCCGCGCTCCGCTAGTGTCTGAAGGGAAAGCGTGTTCACATTTTACCGAATCTGGAACTACATATTTGGTGATGTACCGTGTCGACATCGAAGCGTTCAAGCAAAAGATCCGAACCCAACTCGATTCATTTATTTGACTCTGAGTCGACTATTTCGTTAAAGAATCATTAGTTTTAAACACGATGCACTTTCGGATTTAAACCTCAGCTGGATGTTTTCATTCCCTTAGAGCTGTGTTATACACTGCATGGAAGGTCATTTTCAAAAACCCATAATAGGGGCTCTTTAAATATCTGAGGGATTATCAACCAGCAAAACCCAAACAAATTTGGCATCCCTTCAGTGCACTCAGTGCTCGACTTCACTTTTCACTCTGTTTTTATTCACTCTTTTAAGATGACAATATTAGTGGAGTAATGTAAGGAATAGCGAATGAGACTATAGGGGCGATTTCAGAAAAAGCCACTCTTTGACTTGGATTTAAATCAGTGTCTGACTAAAAATCCGTAAAAAATAAATAAATAGGGCTCATCACTCAAGCAATCCCAAGTGATACATTCTGCTCCTGAAGAACCAACGTCCTGCAGAGTTTAGCTGCAATAAGCTTCAAAACACTTGCTTGGAAGTTTTTAATAATCCTGAAGACATTAATTAGCTAGTCTAAGTTTAAATAGAGTTGGAGTTAAACCTTCAGAGTCAGTGGCACTAGAGGAGCAGGTCTGAACACCACTGATCCTTGCAATCTTAATCAAGGTGGCCAGTGTAATAAAGAGGTTATTTCATACTGGCAGGTGCTACTGCAAACTTTCATGAAGCTTTAAAAATTTACAAATCTTGTTGTCCACCTTGTTGAAGTAACATTTCAATGGATCTAATTTGGCTGAAATCTCTTACATTTGCCCTCACTTGAACCCACATACCAAAAACATCCACAAGCAACAGTGTAAAATAGCCCAATTCCGCGGACAATCCGCATAGTTGGCAAGACTGATCTTAGACTGCTAAACTAGGATGCCCACATAATTACACACAAGCTTAGAAAACCTTTGTAGAATATTTAAATTGTTTTCTTACTTTTAGATATCCTTCTGGCCTAGAATGGTACTTTTGTATTAGTCTGCTAAGCTGAAATACCTTAAGCAAGTAAAATAATGATAGCACACCTTTGAAGAATTAAGCCTGGTTTATGACTCAAACTCGCTCATTTTGAGGCGAGAACCGGCGAACATGCAACAACTTTAATCATAAGGTAAACACAAAACAAAACTTTCCATCTGGACATCCTTCACGGGACTCGACACTTGTAAACACTCACTCCAACGGGTTCGCGCGGCTCTCGGTCCCGCCCACACTCATCAGCGCTACCAAGATGACCAATCACAGAGCTTGCGCTACACGTCGTTGCGACGTGTAGTTAAATTTTTTTGAGAGGTGTGTGTCAGCGTCGGCCATGGCGAGGGCTATGCGACCACGCGCAGCCTGCGCCGGAGCATACACATGCGCTTGACGCATAAGTATAAATCAGCCTTTACTCAATCTATTCTCTACATATCATACACCATCCTTCAAATTTTCAAATTTTTTTCATAAATCAATAAAAAAAGATGCGACCTTATTATGAATAAACGTTTTCAGACAAATCATTACATTATAGTATTCTACTAGCAAAACATGCAAATGTTTAACTAAAACGGAATACCAAGACATTTTTTCAACAAGGCATTATTTCTGTTTGGACTTGGCACATAAGACTGAGCACAATGCTAAATCCAAAATCCTAATAAACAATAGAGTTGTAATTCAGTATGGGTGTATAAAGGATGACACTAAATATCAACAGTATATACAAACTGACCTGTTTGCCTCACATGGCTCCTGCACTTCATACACGTCTGTGTCAGCATCTTGATTGGAATAGACCCATGGCAGGTTCATGTATTCTGGGATCTCCTCATATAATGGGACATTCTCATATTCCACTCCACAGTCTGCCTCACTGTCACCTTGAGCCTCTTCATCATCGCCAGACGTCACCTGATTAGCAGGTATGACTTTATGATCCTCATATTCTGAATCAGTGCGAGTGCAATCCAAGGACTGTCCACTGCGAAGCAACTTCGGCAGCAACCGTGCACAAACACGCAGCTCTAGAAGTTTTCGCAGGCTTCGTCGTGTTTGATCGGATCGAGCCAACTGCTCAGAGGTTTCCGATCCATTATCAACTCTCTGAAGATCTGCAGAAGAAAATGACTTTGCTCTTTGTTTGACGAAAACAGATCCCACAACTCCAGCCTGTGGTTGGCTGTTACTGCGGGTCGGCTGGTTTCTACTGAAGAGTGGGATGCTAGGAAGGGCGACTCTCCATGAAGGTTTCTCTTGAGGAGGTGCCGGAAGTTCTCGGAATATTGGAGGACTGGAGTTGGTAAGGGGTGAAGGTGTGCTTTGCTTCCGCAATGCAACAGATGCGGGAAGACTGTTTCGTTGTGGCTTTTTAGGCATGACTTTTGGCGACTTTTCATTCCCGTCAAAATATGGCTTTGTGATAGCTACGACTTGTGATCCACAGCTGAGCTTAATCTGTTTAGGAAGACTCCGAGTTATTGGGTAGCGAGCAAAATCTCCATATGCCCCATCGTCTTCATCTTCATCATCGCTTTGTGCATCTACATCATTACTCGTAACCTCTTGAAGATCTGAGTGGCAATGCAATAGCAAGTTGTCCACTGATGTTGAGGCCTTGCACAATGAATCGACCATTTGTAGGAGGGATTTCTGCCGAGGTGGCGGAGCTGGAGGTTGCGACCCATCCTCCACAGCTGTGTCCATAGAAGCTAAAGTTGCACCATTTGTTGGAACAGAATAATGGGTGAAGTCTAAATCAGAAGGCATGTCTTGTGCACTGTAAAGTGAGTTTGCTTTGTGCAAAGGATCAGTGTTGGTTGAGGAGTCAGTGTCTGTATTTTCCATATTCTCTTTAAGACAACATACATTTTGTAATGTGCCTGTGTGGGAGTGACAGGTTGTGTTTTCAAGAGTTTCTAGTAATCTGTCTGATTGAGCATATTCACGAGTCTCAGTTGGTACATCTGCTTGAGTGTCCGAAGGTGCAATTTCCACAACATTCTGCCTTAGAAGTGCCCTCCGAGGGCGTCGTGGATGGGGTACAGGGAGAGGCTTGCTGGGTGGTGCAGGGACACCAACACTGTCACTGGTGCAGGAGCTAAAAATATTACCAGTCTCTTTAAGCTCTGAAGAGCGTTCCTGTAGGGGTTCTGTAGGACTGTGTCTTGGGATCTGGTCAGAAGTTTGTATATGTGTACTTGTCTGGTCCTTTTCTACTGTGGCAGAGTTTGTTTCATCTTGTTCCTCAGTGGAAGTTTGGGATGAGTCTGTGGGCACATGCACATGTTGTTCATGTACATGTTCAGATCGGACAGCATGTTCCCATGTGTCATTGGAAAACAAATGTTCGTTTGAGCTGTCGCTTTCTTTGAAAGCACCTCCTTCTGTTGTTAGGGTTGCTTCCTTACATATTTCCTTAGAATCTTTTGATTTGTTATTAGCAAGGTGAAGAACTTGATTGCAGGGAGGTATAATGTAATGAGACAGGTTTGAGGATAGTAGAGCAGGACCCCCATTTTTTGAGACAGGGGGGTGCTGAGTCTTGCAATGATCTTGTCTTGCCTGAAGAGGTTTCTGAGGGGCTTTGGGGAGACATGGCTTGGGGGCAACAGCAGGTTTTCCTCTCTTGTGTGCAGTGGGTGAGGCTGAAGGCAGCAGGATCTCTGGTTTTGGGGCGATGGGGGGAGGTGATGGTTTCTGCAACTGAACCAGCTTGGGTTTGGGGGCAACTGGTGGTTTCTTCATTCCTAAATAAACTCACAAAGAAAAGAAAGGACTACATGAATTCCAAGAACAGACTTTTACACCACATACACAAAGCGGTTCTGAGTTCTGATATACCCATACATATGCATTAAACAAACTAGTTTTAATTAATTTGTTTCTCTATTTTTATGGTTGAGTGATATCCTGTGAGATTTCAATGAGTCAGATCAGAATAGCACATTCTAGTTCAGCTCATGACCCATCATTGGCTTTAAAATATTCTTTACAAATCTAATTTCACAAGGGTCGTTATGTTCAGACCATCAAAGAAAATTATAATTCACATTTCAGAACTTTTCCTTAATCATCTCGTACAAACAAACTCCCAAAAGAGGCTACATATATGCAAAAATAAATGTATGAACATTTTTGAAAAGTTGGCTTAACATTTTCAGAGACATTAATCTATTTCTTTTACATTTACTCAACAGCATTTCCAAATAAAAACAGAAAACTTGGATATGGATGTTCATTTTGGTAGACTGAAAATGCAATTCTTGTAAAATATAGGACTAGTATCTATTGGCCAGGTATGCATAATTTCAGGTATGCATATACTTGTAACCACTTTCCAGAACCATGTGTATAAAGACTAAAATAAATGTGACCACTTATTGTACATATGTAAAACTTTTAAAAATGCAAAGGAAGCACACCGTTCATCCTCAGCCTATGCAACATTGTTGCATTTCTTGATATGTATATATATATATATATTTTTTTTTATAAATAAATTTTAAAATTACAGTATCAGATACTGAATATAGACACAGAAGTAAAAACCTTAAAACAAAAGTGTTGTTTACTAACCTTAAACTTTTGTGAGGACAGTTTTTATCTAAAATATATTTTATTTATACTTTTAAAAAATATATAATTTATGTCTATATTAATTACACAGTTACAGAAAAATGTTTCCTTATTTAAAACTAACAGCAGCAAAATTAAAAATTCTATCTACTGTCTTTCCTACAACATCCAGTATCTTCAATTATAGTTACAGCCATTAATAAATAACAATTAAAATTCAGTATCAGAAAAGTAATGAAGAAGTTTACTTCTAAGTTAGCTTTTTTATTATTTGTTAGTTTTACAGCCTTAAAATGTACTAACATAATAACTCAACATAGTGTAATATTCTGACCTCTCTTCCACTAAACGCTTGACTGAAGAAGAAAATAACTTTCTTCACTTCACTGAAATCACTTAGACAGCGCTTTCGGTGGAAAAAAAAAAGATTTGTTGATGCTCTCTTAAGGAAATGTGGTCTTCCCATTCCGAGGGAAGCAATCCAAGATTAATCCCGGAGGCGCCCTCCTCCGCTCATTCTTCTCTCTGATCCGGAGCTCGTGCTTTTCGGCTGGACGGAGCGTCTTTAGGGCCCGTGTTTGAGCTCCTGGTCAGCGGACAGAAATCGAGCTGAAGCAGCAGCACGAGAGACCGAGTCACCAGGCGGATGTTCTGGGATTGAGTTCCTTACCACAGTGGAAAGAAAATCACGGGACTTTTCGTTTATTGTTATCTTTAGCCGCACTCTCCATAATAAAGTCCATATCGATTGAAGAGAACAAAGAGAAAAAAGTAAACTCGTCCTAAATGTTTGTGTGCGCGCGAGAAGCTAAGAAAAGAAAAGAAAGTTGAAACAAAAGATTGTAGTCAAAGTATCCTGTGCGGTATGCTTGGGAAAATCCTGAATAAGGCTGAAAACCCAAAATCCCCTCAGTCAGGCTTTGCAAAAACATGCCAAAACAATATCATCCCTTACCTTCTTCATCCAGAAATTACTTCTTGTGTTTATTTTGGGCAAATCGTCCCGTTAGCACAAGATTAGCCTCTAACAGAGACTTTACAAACTCTGAAGCTGCTACTTCATTAAAGTTCCACCGGTTGCAACACTTGGAAATATTGTAAGGAACCCGTTAAATGTTGCAACATTTTACCAAATATGCCCCACATTTCTGACTTTCCTACACAGACTGTTTGTAGAAGAGAAGAAGCTGATGTTTATTCATCCAGGAAACTAACCTGTACTCATGATCCCCAAACGAGTCTCTTTAGTCCATGAATGAGCTGCATTCAGCACAGATCCTTCACGTTCCGCTCTTTTCTTCTAGCTGGAGCCATCGCGAATCCTAAAAGGAAAGACAACTCGGTATCTTCAAAATATCATCCAAACTTGTTGTATTCCTAATAGCTCGGAATGAGTTCCATGCTTTCCATGATTTTTGCCACCGCTTTTGTAAAGCTGGAACGGCGAAGTCCAGTCAAATAGTTCAATAAAACGTCCAGTGTCCGCCGCTAGAGGCGCCGAAACCGTGATGTTGGATTGCTTGCGAGCGGAATCGGTTCAATGAACAGAGCCATTCAGTAAGTCGTTTAAAAAAACGATTTCCTCATTTGTCTCAACTATATAGCATAAATAAAATAAAATAAAAACTGGACAAGACTGATTATGTGTTTTAAATGGTACTTTAAGATGTGATATTCGAAATAACAATGTTTGGACTTCCATAAAAGTGATCCTAATAAACAAGTTAGTTCGTTTCAACTTTAGCAGCTAACTATGATGTAAGTTATAGATGTGTGCCCACCTTTATATACAGTTATAAACAGTTAAGTTATAAACGTCATATCCAGTATAAAATAAAGCGATTCCTGGACAGTTCAGTCTCGTTCGATTCAGTTTGACGGATTCATCGAAAGGAACCGATTCAAAAGAACAATTCATTTGAGAATTTTAACATCACTACAATGAAACCCAGCGCCTCATGAGAAATATAAATAAAAAAAATAAACGTTTCTAGTGCTGTTTATGAATAAGGAAGCGTTTGTTATTGCACATGTTAAAGTAAACCATGTAAACATTAATTATGAATTTAATAAGCTTTATTCACTTCTGTTTGCGCAACAGATCAGTAATTATTTTAAAATATTTTTTAAAATTGAAGATGTGTATATTTTAATGTTTTGTAATGTATTACAAAACAAACTATATATAAATGTATAAACAGGGTTAAACAGTTGTCATATTCAATTGTTTTAGCAAGTTAAATGAAAATAAATCTAAGAAATAATAAAATAACTTCTAACTACTATAATTTCAAACTAAAGTGTTCAAACTACTATTCTACATTTTGTCTAATAAAAGTAAGTCAGTAATAATAATAATAGTAATAATAATAATAATAATAATATACGTTATAAAAGACTGATAATAAATAAATAAATAAATAAATGATCAACCCGCAGACATTACACTAAATAGTTTTTATATATTCTGAAGGAAATAAATGAAATGTATATAAAACAAGTGTGTTTTAAACCAAATTTTGTGTAATATTATTTCCTTTAAATAATTTTCAAAACATCTTTTTTTACCACGTAGTGAAACATCTATTACACTGTACCCATAACACTCCAGTAGATGTCGGTAAGTTCACTCTTCGCATAGCCCTTAGTCAAATAATAGAAGAAGAAGAACTATTAGTCAAATAATAGAAGAAGAAGAACTATGACTCATGGGATGTGTAGTTCAAGTCATGGCGTGTCTCTGCGCATTCAGCAGAAGCAGTTCAGATCCCTCCTGTAATTCAAATCGACCACCATCCCAGCATGCGCAACTGATGGACACATATGGCGGAGAGCAATGACTGAGGATTTTGATGAAGAAGTTGTGTTCGAGGTGAGTTTTTCCGTATAGAAATCTGCGTGTGCTCGGACACACAGCAGCTGCTAAATATCAGTGATAGCATTAAATGTGCAGTTAGCAGCCTGCATTTAGCACAAACACTCCTTCATATATACACATCTACAATGACTTGTAGCTCCTTATTTAGCAGGTCGTATTGCAAAGTGGGTTTGCATATTTTTTCATACAATACGACATGACATGAGACATGGGTCTCTTATAAATAGAGTTAGAGTGTAAAATAGACAACATGTTTAGGCATCATAGGTGCGTCAAGCACTAGGTTGTAATACCTAAAATGTTGCCTAGGTAGGCAGTTTACTAGGTTTTGAGATTGTGATTCCTATAAACGTAATGTGTATTGTCAATTTAATCATAATATTAAGACCAAAACAATAAAAGAGGATAGTATCTGAATTGTTTTTGGGTCTAAAATAATGTTTACACTCTTAACCATTGTTTTATTGTAGTAAACTGTAGTAACCATGGTATTCGTTGTATGATAAACAACATGCCAAAGACTATGGTTACTAGAGTTTTACTACAATAAAACAATGGTTAAGAGTGAAAGAGTATTTTAAGTTAAACTATGAATAGCACAACCATGATTATTTTATGGTAACTTTTAAAATTATTATTATTTGTAGTAAACCCGAGGTTATTTTTTGTAATTTTGGCGTAAACAGCATAATTCAAAAACTAGGTAACATAATCTTAAATCCTACCTTCGTTTTAGGAGATCTAATTTCAAAACACCTACCTAGACTGCATTTTCAACCATAATAATACTTAATTGCTTACCAAAATTAAATGTTTTACAATAAATAAAACCAAAACACATTATTTTATTTATTTATTTATTTATTTGTTTTACCACAAATTACCCAGGTTCTACACTAACCATTGTATTTTTAGTAAAAGCGTGATGTGATTATACAAATGGTAAATCAATATTGCTGTAGTTAAATATTGTTAGGGAACATCTTTCTGGAAAAGGCAGCTCAAAAGCTATATACTGTCTAAAAAGCTGTATTTTATTCATTCAAACTGTGATGAATGAAAATGATTCCTAGGTAGGTGTTTTGAGACTAGACGACTAAAACGGATCTATTGTAGGCAGCTGGTGAGGATTTGTGACACAGCCGTGTAAATGCAGTCAGTTTCTGTTCATCGGTGGTCTGTTTTATTTTGTTGTCTCTACATTAAATTAAGAGCATCGTGCATCAAAGCATGTGTGGCCCTGGTGCACTTTTATGAGGCAGGAAAGGGAATGTCAGACCAACGTCAATGATGCTGCATCATCACCAGGGAAACGGTTGTGTGCATTGATCTAGATTTGGTTGAATTCATTTGTCTATTTGTGGCAATGGCTGGAATAAATTACTGGAGAGCAAATGGTCATAAGGAATATTTATGGACACTGTAATGATTTATTTTTCTTCAGATTAATTTAAAGCCAACGTTTGAATGAGTTACGTTTTTAGTTTTTACATTACTTATTGTTAAGAAGTTCATGTTTAAATGTAATAGCTCTATGCAAATCGTAAAGTGACACTGTAAAAAATATCCCTAGCACTAGCAGTTTACCATATTTTGTGATTCATGTTTTTATTTATTTTTTTCCCATTTATTTATGCTTTTGAATTGTATTATGGGACCTTAATCTTTCTTTCAACAACTTTTAACCTTGAAAAGGTAAAAAGAAAAAGTGACTTTTATGAACATTTTATTAGTTTAGTTGATATATAGTCTGGGTTGTATATTACGGTAAAATCCTAGTAACAAACTGAAAATACCTTTTAGGGCTGCACAATATATCGTTACAGCATCGAAATCGCAATGTGTCGCAATCGCAATGTGTCAATAGTCACATGGCAGATTATTATTAGCTAAGAAATTGGTTGACAGCAATAAAAAAGCTAAGTTTAACCCTACTACACTGAACAAAATTATTTTTTATGGCATGTGTAATATTTCAAGCTAATTTAAACCATTTGGGCACAAGAAATTATCAAATTTGGAGCTTTAACAAAGATGTATTGTGTTTTTTAATATAATGAAAACTATACAGTCTTATTTTACATTTGATTTAATTAGATTGTTAGTTTCAATCTAATACACTCCCACAAAATTATCACAATGTAAAATTATGAATTCTTTCTGACATTAATATCGCAATATATATCACAGAGAAACAAATTATTGCAATGTCAGTTAATGTGCAGCCCTAGTACATTTTCAGTTATTTTACAAACTTATTTCTCTCTATATATTTCTTATACATTTTATTACTTCAAACTACTCAAATGTCAATAAAAGTAACTTTGTTAAACTGCAGAGTGGAATTTTCAACATCAAAAGTCGACAGAGCAGAGATCAAGGTCCCATGATGCAATTCACAACCGTAAATAAATGGAAAACACAAAATAAGCTGTTAGTTAATAGATATTTTTTACAGTGTAGAGCTGAAAATAAATACTAATGACAGAAGTAGAGACAAGAGAGGAACAATACAACAGCCAATAAGAGTCAGGATATCTGCCCAGGTTTTCTTTCATTCGTAGGGTCTAAATGTTTGCACCTTGACAGCTTTTTAGATGAGAAAAGTTTATTAGATCAGAATAATCGTCATTATTACCTGTTTATTTTAGTATGATCATCATTACATTAATAAAATATTTTATAAAAAGCTAATTAAAACAGCTTTTAGAAATATTGCTAATACTCAATAGCAATATTGCATATTTTTCCAGTTTTGTGCAGCCCTAGTTGCTGCAGAAATCAAATTTTGTGGTTTTTGTTCAGATGTTGCCATATGGTGTTGTGCATGTCAGTTTTTTTACTATGCTTTTAAAAGGGTCATATCTGCTGTGCATCGTCATGTTTAATCCAGACTTGAAAGCAAAAACAGTGGGATTCAGTATGCTCTCATTCGGTGACCTAAAATCAGGTCTTTTGCCACAGGCTAGTTTAGCTGCTCTCTCACATCAATAAACACTCTCCAAACCAATTCCTCTCAACGCAAATCAGCTTTACACTCAAAAAGATCCAAAGTTCATGATGACGGGTGGCAAGATTTGACTGAAATAAGAATGTGAAATCCAAAGCTCTTGAGCAACTTCAAATCCAGTGGCTATGGTAAGAATCGGGGTTGTGCTTCTGAATTGTGAACTGTGGGGTTGTGGGATCTACATCGTCTGCTGAGCGATGGTGTTTTTGAGAAGATTCAGGACCAGAGCGAGGGATGTGCGGGAGGTAAGGGAGGGAAAAAAAAGAAAGGAAAAGATGTTGTTTCTGGCATTTCTCTTTTTCTGTTTGTGGAGAGACAGATCTGAATCTTGACCTTTTAATATTGTGTTTCACCTGTTTGATCATCGTATTATATTTGTCCACAATTTATTTCCATCAAATAATGACTGAAGCTGCTTATAGGACTGGACGAAACAGAATTGCCATGTTGAAATGTGTTGAAATGTATGCGGCTCACTGATGTGTCGATTGAAAATGATTTGGAGTTCATTTTTATTAATTCTATAACATGAACAAACAATGAACAATATATTTATTCTTCTTTATTAACTTTAGTTAGTGAAAATTGTTAGCTTTTGTTAACTCACAGTGCTGAACTAATTAACTACACTTTAATTATTGTAAATTGTACAATGTAATTTTATTGTCATTGCAGTTTTTATTAATAGTTTGAATTTAAAGTTTAGTTTTAGCAATTGATTGAGTGATTTTTGTCATATGATTTAGTTATTTGATTTAAGTTAAATATTATACAATATTAATATTATATAACGTTATTATATAAGTTAAACTTATTTTAGTTTTATGCTTTTACTTGTAATTTTAGTCTATTATAACTGTGGCTTGTTTTGAGTTTAACCTGTTTGAGATTTCAGAATTTAGTTTGATCAAAATATTTTATACATTTTGTAACAATTGTAAGATGGTGTAATTAATGGATATATGGGGGAAATGTGTTTTTTTGTGCTTTATTTTGGCACAGTGAATTATGATTACTTACTTAATTACTCCCAGGGCCTTTTTATCGAAGTTGATATTTAGCCGCACCGTGTTGGTGTTTCGTAACATCTAATTTTTAAGAGGTGGGTCGTTAGCCCAACGCTCAACCCCCAACCTGGAGGACCAGGACATACACATTAGGCATGGGTCGGTATAAGATTCTGACGGTATGATAACCTTGGATAAAAATATCACGGTTTCACGGTGTTGTGATTACTGCTCTAAAATATATTCTTTTTAAATGTCTGGGTAAAAAACTAAAACTTTTTTTCCCCTTTGAACACAATCTATTCTATTTTGAGAAACATTTAAAATATTTTGAAATAGTTAACATGTCAGGCTAATGAATCATTGACTTCTGCTGTCTTCATTTGTTTCAAAAACACAGATTTCTTTACAATTTAAAATGGCATCTTTGGATATCTTTTCTGCTGGAGATACTGTTGTCTTGAAATAAAAAAAGAATAAATAAAAAATCTTACACATACCCTAGGAACGGTATAGCAGAAGATTTTGGCGGTTTTAAAACCTTGACTTTTCCAAACCGCGGTATACCTTGAAAACAATTATCGTCCCATGCCTAATGCACATATATACTACGGACAATTTAGCTTACCCAATTCACCTATAGCACATGTCTTTGGACTTGTGGGGGAAACCCACGGAAACACGGGGAGAACATGCAAACTACACAGAAATGCCAATTGACCCAGCGGTGGCTCAAACCATGACAGCGCTACCCACTGTGCCACGATGTTGCCCAATGAATTAAGATTATTATTGTAAAATAGTATGTTTTTATCACTTTTTAAAAGATTGTTATTAAGATAAAAAAATATGTTGTCTGCTGAGTAAGGGTTTTATAACCAACATTCAGAAACAACATGCTGTCATGTTTTAAAATTATATTATTTATTTGTACAGTTTTCTGACGTTGCAATGGTTCAGCAGTCAAATAGAACATGGCATTCATGATTAAAAAAATTAATTAAAAGCCTTTTTTGTCATTTTCCTTGTTTAGGATGTAAAGTTTATTCATTCATTAATTTTTCTTTGGCTTAGTCCCTCTTAATGTGTGTGCATGTGAGAGTGTATGGGTGTTTCCCAGTACTGGGTTACAGCTGGAAGGACATCTGCTGTGTAAAACATATGCTGGATAAGTTGGCGGTTCATTCCGCTGTGCTGACCCCTGATGATGTAAAGTATATTTTTTTTGTTAATTTGATGGTTTCCCCCACTTAACATTTTTTTTTAACAATGTCAAGTCCTAGTACAACATGGCTTTTAAATATATATTTTTTCTTTTTGGTAATTTCGTACATCCTCATTTATCACTGACCCGTGTTTATTTAGGGCTGTGTCTTTTTTGCTCCTCCAGAACTCTCCGCTGTTCCAGTATTTGCAGGATTTAGGACACACAGATTTTGAGGCATGTTCTCCTGTTTCTCAAGAGGAGGAGCCCGGCGTTGGTGGAGAGGAGGCTCAGTTTCCTCAGGATATCCTCCAGTCCTGTACAGTGAGTGTCAGCACTTACCTTTCCAATACCACAAGACACACGCCTGTGTAGTGTTAAAGGGGCAGTCCACACAACACTGAAAATTCTGTCATCATTTACTCACCTGCTTGACTTTTTCTCCTCTGTTGAATGCAAAAGAAGATGTTTTGAAGAACGCTTTACTTCTGTAATATTTGTTTTTCTTACTATGTCAGTGGATTCCAGTTTTCAGCTTTCTTCAAAATATTTGTGTTGAACAGAAGAAAGAAATTCATAGTTTATAACCACTTAAGGGTGAGTAAACAGTGTGTAAATTGTCATTTTTGGGTGAACCATATCCCTTTAAATGAAAGGGACTGTGTTTCTTGTATGAACACGAGCAGATTAGATGCTAATCTTAAATCCGTTTCATAACCAACAAATATTTACACACATTTAATTAAAATCAGACTGATTCTGTCCCGACCAAAAAAGAAAATGGTAGAATTTGGTCCTGAGTCACTCAAAGTCTTTTATTATGTATATTTTGCTCCCTAACTAATCAAACCTTCAAAAACCGTTTTCTGTTTTAGGCTGAATGCACATTATAATCGATGCAGACATGTGACGGTAGTTTTGAATCAGTTGAGAACTCATTAAAAGCTTATCAAATTCGTGAAAGAGCGGTAATTCATTGTAGTTAGTTCCAACATTGTGGCTATGTTGGAGCATTTATGGTCACATTTTGTGACGTCATGTGCCGTTTTTGTTTCTTTAAGATCTGTTTGCTCTGTTTACATGTCTGGGTCCCCAAAGCTCAAGAAGTTATATTTTTATTTCAAATATTTTTTGGAATATAAGTAACATTTTTGATCATCTGTTAAGTGTTTTTGTTTAGACAAATTTCAAAAGCTGCCCACATAAGGATTGATGCAGAATGAGAGGACGAGTATTTGTATTGTACATTATACACACTTTGCTAGTTTCCGTTTCACTTAAAATACATTTTTAGGGTTTTCTGGAAAGAGTCTGTTTGTTTTTTGCTTTTTTCTGTTTTGAATATGATTAATGCTGTTAGATTAAAAGAAGAAATGAATGTTTATAATGATTGAAATTATGAAGTTTGGCTTATACACCAATAATGCAACATATATGAATAAAATGTTATAGTTAGACTTCTTGTCAGGTGCTTTTTTCCTTGAACAAAAATAAAACAACTGTAAAAATGCAGAGTTCCACACAATTAATTTATGCTGTCCCAACACAAATCGATTGTTAACTTAATTGTTTTTACAAATTTAAGTGGATTAAACATAAAACAATTATTAATCCCAAAATATCTCAAGAATTGTGTTGTTTCGGCTCATTTTAAATAAGTAGTTTGATCAAGCAGCAAATATATTTTATTTGAGAAACGATTTCAATATATTTCTTCCTGTATTTTGCATTATTATATAGGTCCCGAAGAGCTGGAAAACTTAATACTCCTTTAATCCTTTTATGATTCCTCTTTCATTTAAATTTTTATTATAATTTTTTTTAATGACAGCCCCAATTCATCTTTAACGTGATCATTCTGTAAAACTGTGCCCTTTTGGGATTCATGGAAGAAATTATGTCAATGTTTGAAATGACATAAGTAGGAGAGTTTTAGGACCGTTTTGAACTTCCTGAAGTTTTGAAGCAGGGTTGTTTAAGAGAACTGTGTGTGTATAATGCACATTTTCATTTATGTCTTTTGGCATTAGTTACATTTACATGTTCCATTTCAGAAGACTTAAAGGCGCAGTATGTCATTTATTCACAACAAACAAAGGCATAGTTTGACTGAGTGTGGAATCCAGGGAGTTATTGTATTCATTCTATCCTATGGGATTCCTGCAAGCTAAAGTATTCAAAACTTATTAACATGGTAGTATAAAGCAGCTATCGTGAAAGACGTCAAGGTGAAACGACTGAAGCAATTGTTGATGAAAGACAAGTGTAATGCGACACGAAATCAGCTGAGCTTTTATTATGCCAAAACGCTTCTGGTTCTTCCAGTCATGATCACATTGGAAAGAAGCAGCTCTGTTTTATCATATTAAATAAATTTAAATAAATAAATAAATACACTGAAAAAGATGATGTCTGCAAAATTGTTGCAAGCAATTTATATGTGTTGAATTTAAACAAACAAATTAAATTTACTAATTTTCAACTTAATTTGTTTGTTTAAATTCAGCCCAAATAAATTGTTTACAACTACTTAACTTATTAAATCTAGTAATTCCAAAAAAAATTTAAATCCAAGGAATCATCTTTGAATAATTTTTTTTCAGTGTTATACAATTCACACCATAATATAGCATCTTTGGTGTTTTCTTATTTTCTATAAAAACTAAACCAAAAAATCAAGGGTGTTTGATGTCATTAGCAAAAACACACCGGACACAGTGGTGCAAATTTGGGATAATGTAAGTACATAAGTCTGCAAAAATATATCACACTGTGCTAATAGTTTTTGGATATTTTAGTGAAAAACCTTACATATTGTGCCTTTTAATTGAATTATGAGAGAGTAGATCGTCAAATTCAAATGACAGTTTAGAGGTCAGATTGCCATTTGGCGCTGTTAGTTCTCGCCTGAATACTAAATTATAACAATTAGAATGAACTAAAATTCTTATATTATAATTATACAATAATATTGTTGGGGTAAAAATGTATAGTAATAATGCTAATTTCTGTAATTAATAATTTACCTTTCGTAAATAATCTGTGCAGTGGATAGCATGTTCGCCTCACAGCCAGAAGGTCGCTGGTTCGAGCCTCGGCTGGGTCAGTTGGCATTTCTGTGTGGAGTTTGCATGTTCTCCCCGTGTTCGCGGGGGTTTTCTCCGGGTGCTCCGGTTTCCCCCACAAGTCCAAAGACATGCAGTATAGGTGAATTGGGTAAGCTAAAATTGTCCGTAGTGTATGAGTGTGAATGAGTGTGTATGAATGTTTCCCAGTGATGGGTTGCAGCTGGAAGGGCATCCGCTGCGTAAAACATATGCTGGATAAGTTGGCGGTTCATTCCGCTGTGGCGACCCCTGATGAATAAAGGGACTGAGCCGAAGGAAAATGAATGAATGAATGAATGAATATTTACAATTCCTACTATCTTTCATAAGTAATAACTTGGAGATATAGAACTTCGATTGGATATCAGAAATATTAGTATATGTAGGATATCAGAAGAATATTAGTGAAACACACACACACTTTTTGGCTAGATTTGTGAATGAACTTTCCTAAGCATGTGCTGAATAAGTGTCATCAAATTTGTTATTGTGAAAATAGTTGTATGCTGTTGCAAAAGCTATGATTGTAAGAGAAGTTATCATGGTGACCTCAGGAACAGGAAGTGATGAATGACTGAAGAATTGTGCTGAAATTCATCTCAGTGTGTTTCAATGGAGCTTTATCCACTGTTGTGTTTTTATTTCAGAATTTGTTTGGAAAGTTTCTACAGAGAACATCATATTGTCTGTAGTTTACACAGTTCAGACTGTCCCTGTTTGTGTTCCCAGTCTCTCTCTCTCTCTCTCTCTCTCTCTCTCTCTCTCTCTCTCTCTCT
>CAIGQV010000785.1:819447-830946 GCA_903798115.1 Danio jaintianensis | reverse complement strand
TTGAAAGTCTTATTTCAAATTACTTTGTTTCAAATGGGATGCTTAGATCGTAGGCTAAAATGCTAATAGCTTGTTGTGTGCTCATCGTGACCCAGACAGGAATCAATAATCAGTCTGTGGGCTGTTATTGAGGACATAAACATGGCAGCATCTGGTTCTTTTAATGAAGCCATATACAGCTATGGACAAAAATTAAGAGACCGCTTAAAAATACTATTACAGATCATGTAAAATTTCTTTCTTAACATAACTTCCTGCTGTTTAAAAAATGAACATCAATTATTTATGCATCATTTCTGGACATCATTGTTTTTGTTTATTATTATCATCAAAATTTTTTAAACATCAATATGAGAAATGTATTGACAAAATTTCTATGTGGATGGGTGATTGTTTGTTGTATTTATGATGTTTTATTTTATTTATTCTTTTTCCTTTTTGCTATTTGTTGGAATGTACTTTTTTATGCTTTTACATTCTATATTGTGTTTAGATATATTTCCAAAAAAACATACTTAGTAAATAAAATGAACATCATAACCTCATGTCACTTTATTTGCTTTTGTTTGCTTTTTGCTGGTAGTTTTAGAGATGTCATTCTAGAAAGCTTTTTATTTAGAGCAATAAAATAAGTACTTTATTATTATTAATATTATTATTATTATTTTGAATAAAAGAGCACAATAACATGGAGAACTCAAAGATGCATGTAAATATATTCAAACATGGATATCGTTATAAGGATATGAGATTTGTGTCATATCGTCCAGCCCCTGATGTAACAAGTTGCAGACACGGTCAACTTTCACCTAAGGAGATAGTTCATCCAAAATTTACACCAAACAACTAGTGCCGATAAAACAGTGTTGTCGCTTCGCATTTTGCTCACGTCTGGCCTCATCTGAACTAGAAACTGCGCGTGAACACACCAAACAGAAAGCAGCTGACTGAAACGAGAGACTGTTCTGTGTGGGAGGATGTGTCTTTTTTTCTCGTTAACAATTGGAAACTGGAACTTCCAACATGAGCATGCAAAGCATAAACAAAGCAGCATTTATTATCATTATTACAGTAATTGTCAATCACCACAGAGGGATTCGTTCCTGCAAATATGTCTTATAATATATTAATTTTGTATCATATATATATATAAACTAATATGCAAATGTTTATATTATTTATTTACAATACAGTTTGTAAACTAATATTTTCAGTTTTTTATTAGATGTATTATATATGAGAAACTTGTTTTATTTACCAAACAATGGATCATATAGGATTTTCACTGTAAACCTTAAATAAAAGATAAAAAGTTATTGTTTTGTTTCGTGTTTTAAGATTTTAGTTACTATACTCTGAAAATCATTCCACATAAATCTGCATTTTTTTTTTATAAACATCTGTGCAGAAATGGCACAAATTTAGCCTATTAGCACAGATTTAGCTTATAACTGGCCAAATTTGCATATCGAGACTTACTCAGCAACTAAGTGTAATGCATGACAAAATGCAGTATATTGTTTTATTCACAAATTGAGTCTGCTGTGGTCATTTATCTGTGTGTGTTTTTGCAGAAGGGGGGTGTTTGGAGGCTGGTTGATGCTCTGCGGGATCTGAATCCTCTGCGTCGAGATGGCGCCACCCACTGGCAGGAGCAGCAGCTGGTGAGGAGGATTTTTCAGTCACCTTCAGGTTTTTTTTATCTCGTAAAATGTTTTGGGTTTTCATTCTATCACTGGATGTCTTGTGTTAATGGAAAAGTGTAAGGTTGCCAGATCTTTATCAAAGCTTGCAAATCTAAAATTGGTGCCAGAAACGCCAAGTTGAGCTCAAAATGAAATGTTGATCCAAAATGAATATTTAAGGGTGTAACCTAAGCATAATTTAAATGACATTTCACTTTTTTATGATTTAAAATGTTTCTGTGATGTCTTTGATAAATAAACAAAAATACAATTTGTTGTATAATAATTCTATGGTGTTTAAAATGAAATGTAAAAGTAATATTTACAAAATATTTGGTGAGTGTTACAAATGTTTTCATTAGTGATTTGAAAATGTGAAGTTAAATCATTGGGTTTGTGTTGGCTAAAAATGAACATAAACATTTAGTTTTTTTACTATTTTATGCAGAGAAAAAGAAGATTTTTTAGAAGACTTTAAATTGTAAATCCAGAGTGCTGTTTACACTACTTTGCTACACATGTATAAATATGTTATATATATTGATGCTTTTCTGGTCTGATGAAGAGCCTGTGTGCTCCAAACTTCACACATTTTGCTAAATATATTTTTGATACTTTTGGAGTCTTGGTTTTGCCAGCTATAAGACATTGTAATTAGTTGAAAAAATCATGATGCAATTTGAAATAATTTTACCAAACATAAAACACATTACACAAACCACCTAAAATTAAAAATACATAAATCTGTCAAGTAAGTGGCGGTTAATCCCACTGTGGCAACCCCTGATAAATCAGGGACTAAGCTGAAGGAAAATGAATAAATGAAATCAGTCAAGTAAATGCATTAATTTAATAACATTAAAATGAACGTTAATAAAATCTTAACAATCTATTGTAATTTCTGATATTTAGGATTTAGATTTAATGTAAGTTAAACATTGTAAACTAAGCTTGTTAGATTCAAATAATGTAGTATAAAATGTACAGTGCAAAACATTCTGATAAAGTTTTTTGAAGTGTGTAAACATTAAAATAAAGTGAATAAAAACATATCCACTATGCCCACCGCTATCATAAGGTTATGTGCAAAATGTACATAATATGTACATTCTTTTGTTTACAATTTTATTTTTTAATGTTATTTAGTTTTTGTTTTTGTTTTTTTATATTTATTTTTTTATATATTTACATAAATTAAGCAAAGGCTTTTTAAAAGTACTATTTAAAAGAAACAAAACATGTATTTTTGCAATTATACACTGCAACTAAACAGACATTTAAAATAAATGTCTCAGTTAAAAATGATTCCAATTTAAAATGTTTTTTTTTTAAATCATGTACTCCATTTTTGTTTTTATTTACTTCAAGTACTTAAGTACATTTCAAATAAAGTAATAATTGAATCCTGCTCAACCTAATCACTTTATTTTAACGTCAGTCCTATAAAAGCAAGATTTGAGAGACTCCGCTCTTGTCATGCATTACAGTAAAGAGACTCAATATCTCTGAGGCAGTCAGTAAATACATCGATTTACATTGCTTTTGTGTTGATCTGCGTGTGTTCTTTGGCAGGATTCTGCTTTCCGTCAGTCGTCTCTGCGATGTCTGCTGTCTCAGGACGTCCTGCTGCAGGAGGATGTGGAGTTGATCGAGCTGCTGGACCCCAGTGTTCTCTCTCTGGGCTCTTCTGATACTGTCTGCCCGAGTGCTGCTGTGCCTGCGCCGCGCTGCCTCTCTACACCCTCTATATGGTACAAAAACACACACCAGTGCTCATAAAAACACCCTATAATGTTACCAGTCTGACAGTAGCATACTGACACACAGCTGATAGTGGATGGTGATTGGAGAACATTTTTTGAGCGTGTATAGGGATTGTATAATAATAATAAAAAAAGAAAAACTGGTCAAACAAATTGGATAAATTTATGTAAACAAAACGAATTACAGAAAACTTATATTACAGATACACTGTGAAGAATTTCATAATATATTAATTGGAACTAATAATTTTATAATTATATGTTAATACTGTTATTATTGTTTTATGTAGCATCAGTAAAATTGCACAAATAATTTTACAGTAAACCGTGGAGCTTTTCATTTAGAATTGGTTAATTGTTTATTTAATGTCATGTAATTACATAAAAAAATTAAAATGTAAATAAATTAAAGTATTAAAGCAATATCTCAATGATAGTGTAAAACTTTAAAATACTATTATATACAATATAATAATACAATAATATAATAATAAATCTTTTGTTATTATTATTTAGCATACTATCTGTAGTTATTATTATTTTTTTTTTTACCAAAATAAAAGCATATTAAAAAAAGTATATTATGATTATTATTATTATTATTGTTGTTGTTGTTATTGGTAATAAGAATTAAAATAATTTATACTACAATATCTTGTTTATTTATTTTTACTTTGCTTTCACATTTAACAGCAAAGCTTTTATTTTGGAAGGAAAACAAGGATGGTATTATTATTATTCATTCATTCATTTCCTTTTCGGCTTAGTCCCTTTATTAATCTGGGGTCGCCACTCATTCACACACATAAACTACGGGCAATTTAGCTTACCCAATTCACCTATAACACATGTCTTTGGACTTGTGGGGGAAACCAAAGCACCTGGAGGAAACCCACGCGATCACGGGGAGAACATGCAAACTCCACACAGAAATGCCAACTGACCCAGCCGAGGCTCGAACCAGTGACCTTCTTACTGTGAGGCGATCGTGCTATTGAACAAATTGAACATTAATATCATTACATTTAAATGTTTATTTTATATTAATTTTTTTAACCATATTGCATTCTCATGCTTTGTTAAAATAAATAGTATTAATATAAATGGTTTAAATTATAAGAAGAAATGTTGACTTATTTTACTCATCAACACAGATTTTACTCACATTTTGGTGCTTTACAAGTGTTAATTTCAGAGCCTCGCTATCATACTAATAACTCAAAGGACAAATAAAAACATCTGCTAAATCAATTAATGTAAATGTGAAGTTTAATGATGTGCTTGTTTGTTTCAGGGACGTGTCTGTTCTGGTCGGGCTGCTGTCTGTCCTGCTCGGCTTGTGTTTTTCGTCCTCTGACCTCCAGCCGTCTCTGTGGCTGTGTGTGTGTCTGCTGTGTGTTTTAAGTGTGTGTCGTGGTCTGTGTCTGTGGCGTAAAGCTGATCTTCAGCGTCGTGTTCAGTCTCTGGCCGTCCAGCTAGAAGATCTGGTGAACAACAGCAGATCCCTGACTAGCCTGTCCCGCAAATCACTGCGCCTCATCCAGGAGACAGAGGTCATTTCACGAGGATTCACACTGTAAGTGTCAACACACACACACACACTGCTTTAGTCACACTTTATTTTATATCTGTTTATAGTGTATGGAAACCCCAAAGTAAACTTATAATTGGGTTCCCACGCTTCTTGAAAGTATTTAAAAGTACTTGAATTTCAGACTTATGGTTTTAAGGCCTGGAAAGTACTTAAAAACAAACATTGATTCTTGAAAGTGCTTAAATTAAATTTGAAATTAAATTTATTTCAACAATTGTACTCAATTGTCAAAAATAGAATGAAAATGTTTATTTAAATCTGGTACAATAACATTGACAAACATCGCACATTTGATCAATATTTCAGAAACCCCATTTGAATACGGCCAATATTGAAGTTCTTTGAACAAGACTTTTTTAAATGGTAAAATTTTTGGAAAATTACTGACATTTAAATATAAATTTTAAGTGTAAGTGAAATGTTAAGTACAGTAAGGACTTACACGGTGCCTCATAGGCTGGGGTATGATTTACAAAGGTGCTTGATTTTAAAGGGGTGGTCCACTACCATATCATATTTTAAACTTTATTTCATGTGTAATGTAGCTGTGTAAACATAAACAACATCTCTGAATGTAATACGCTAAAAGTTCAATGCAAAGGGAGACATTGGCTTTTACAGAGTTAGCTTAGCAAAGCCTACAGCGAACGAAGTTTGGGGATTACAAAAAAATATATCCGGGTTAATGAAGTCATAAACCCTTCAGGTTATGCCCATATACCCCGCGCAGCGAAGGGGTGTGGCCAGAGGCACTGTAATGTTGTAGCAGAGAAAGCTAAAATGCCGTCCAAACTACTAGCTATTTTCATGGAGCTTCTTCCTTTTTCTGTATTTGGGCTTCCAAAGGACATGACACAAAGAAAGAAGTGCTTGCAATTTAATTTTAATTATGTTCCGGAGAATTATAAAAAATATATAGCTCTAGCATTTGACAAAGGACAGCTTCCAGAATCTCTCCCAGTTCTGGATTCGGCTAAAAACAAACAAAAAAAGGAGCAGTTATTAACCAACCATAATAGAAGAAG
Organism: Danio jaintianensis; assembly: GCA_903798115.1. Classification (NCBI taxonomy): domain Eukaryota; kingdom Metazoa; phylum Chordata; class Actinopteri; order Cypriniformes; family Danionidae; genus Danio; species Danio jaintianensis. The sequence goes on along the minus strand of CAIGQV010000785.1, from coordinate 824,879 downwards.
CTGTGGATTGTGAGCCACAACCTGTAAGTATTTTTATTTGTTAAAATTTATCTACTACACGCATAGTTTTTTAGCGTTAACGGTATGTTGTAGTAAGGACGTAAACAAGGATGCAAACAGCGGGAAATGCTGTTTGGCACCGTTAACAATTTAGCTACAAATTCATATTTATCCGTCAAACCCCTGTCAACACCCACAATCTTCACCAGCGCTGCATTGTGTCTCTGTGTGGCCGCTTTCCATGCTTTCTACGTCTCAAATAACGAACTCGCAAAAGATATGTGAATGTTTAAAAGCCTTAAAAATACACTCTGGACCACCCCTTTAAAATGAATGGTGCATTAAAAAGTAATTCTAAGTCCTTGAGTTTGCTTTTCATGAAAGCCTGGGAACCCTGTTTATATCACACAAATGTATAGTTTGCTTGATTGATTTGGAGAAGCAAATTTCATTTTGCATGATTTATTATTTTTTATGAACTTTTTTTGCACATATTTACACATGACACATATATTTATTTATTTATTGTAATTTTGACATTTTGTACTATATTTAAACTGCTGGACCGCTATGTTGGCATAGAATAATTTGCTTCACTGGGCTCAACCTCCCCAAAAATAAAAAATGGGTACTTTTTAATTTTGTAACTATATGGGGCTTACTATATTTGCTCATATTTTTTAAACAATACTTAATTTTTTTTTTTTTTTCATTTAAAATTATTTAACTAGTTTCTAATACATATTTTTGTGTATAGTTTGTGTACACTTTTCTTATTTGTGGAATGCATGTTCAGTGTAATTCACTGGATACTGTCTGTGTTTTATGTACAGTATAATAGTATAACAATATACACTATTGTTTAAAAGTTTGGGCTCAGTAATATTGTAAAAGATGATCTTCAGTAAATTTATCATCAAAAGTGAAGCTTAAGACATTTACATTGATACTATTTTTAGTACAATAAAAATAAACTTTTTTTATTTACACACACTTACACATTCACACATAAGCCAAAAATATGAAAACAAAATTATGAAGCAATGCAACTGTTATTCTGTATCAGATTAACTTAATATAATGATTTCTAAAGTATCATGAAGACTGAAGTAATGATGCTAATAAAACCAGCTTTGAATCACAGAATTTTTTTTTAGTCATTTCCTTTGACTTGATCCTTGATTTATCAGGAGTCAAAATACATATTAATATAATAAAATAAAAACACATTTTAAATTGTACTAACATGTACTAAACAAATGGTGTCTTCTTACAAAAACAAAGTCTTACTGAGCACAAATTGTTGCTCAGTAGTGTATATGCATTAGTTTGTCGTGTGTGTGTTTTACGTAGTTTCAGTGTAGTGGTCACATATATGTGTGTTGTATGTTGTGTGTTTGTCTGCCCTAATGGTTCTCGGACGTCTGCACAGTTGGATCACGTTTCACTTGTCAAGTTTACTCGACAGGGTGAGTGGCGCCTGTCCCTTTAACAGGGCGGGGCAGCTTCGCAGTCAGCAACTGATTGGTCTACGGAAGGCGGCCTATCAGAGTCTTCGCTGCGCATTCAGAGCCTCTCGTCTGGCCACATGCGTCATGCTCAAATCATATCCTCTTCTGACTGTCATTGTTTTGCTTTACATTATGATTTAAAGATCACATTATGCCTCAATCTCATAAGATGTAACATAAATCAGTCAAAATATCAAACAGATCATTTATTATCGCTTATCAAATTTGCCCTAAGTGGGTGTGTGTGTTTGTCCCTTTAAATATAAATGAGCTGCTCTTTTCCAGAAGAAAGGAGGTGCCTTTTTAAAAATGACCAGTGGCAGATTAAAACGTTCAAACCTCAGTCTGAGAATGATGGAGAGTAGATTACGATTTCCAGATTGAACCAGGATGATTCTGAATGGTTAGTGGATATATTTACGTAGTTGTTGCAGAGTAAAGTTGATTAAACCCATTGACTAGCATGTGCTGCATTTGCAAATAAACATTACAGAATTAGTATAATTCTCTTTTTTTCCAGAAAAGGTAAAAAGTCTGTAAAAGACTACAGTACTTAATAAATGTACATTTATAAATAGGACTGATGTTGAGCGTTTTATCTCTGGTCTCTGTGAATGTAGCCAGAGATAATAATAACTTTTACCCAAAAAAATGAAAATTCTGTTATTAATTACTCACCCTCATGTCATTTCAATCTCCTAAGACCTTCGTTCATCTTTGGAGCACAAATTAAAATATTTTAGAGCTCTCTCATCCTTCATATACTGTCACAAGATGTTTAAACTTCAGTGGATTAACTGTAATCATAGCACGCTCCAAGAACACCTTTGTGCACCAAAAACAACTTTGTTCGCTTTTGTCTTCTCTTCCGCGTCAGGTCTGGTGTACTATGAACAAAGTTACGTCTTTTTTACCAGGTTTTGGTGCTCAAAAGTGTTCTTGGAGCTTCGTATGATTACAGTTGAACCACTAAAGTCACATGAAATGATTTGATAATGTTTTTAGTTCTTTTTTTAAACGTCTCCGGACCCTTGCTGTCTATAGAGGATGAGAGAGCTCTAGGATATCTTCATTTTGGTTCCAGAGATGAACGACGGTCTCAGGGCATTGAAATGACATGAGGGTGAGCAAGTAGCAGTTCATTTTTACTTTTGGGTGAACTAACGCTTCAACAAGCACATTCAGAAAGGAAATTTGGAAATATTCTTAAAATACAAAGGTACATAGTTATTTTGAATATGAAGTTAGAGCATGAAGTATTGACTCGTCTTTCAGAAGCAGTGTTAAATTGACCCTCATTGTTGAAGCAGTCCAGTGTAAAATATATTTTGCCTAAATATAAAGTACTTTACCAACATTCTTCAGGTCATTTCCTTTAAAAAATGATTCAAACACAATGTGGTCAGTGGCTCAGATGTCAAGAGTCTAGAGATACGTTTACATTCATTGGTACATCAGAACTTTTCAAATGTTTTTCTGGTTCTAACATTGTTAATCTCCAGCTGCTCCAGTGAGTGCAGCGAAACGTGCAGATTAAGGGGTAGTAATATAATAATTATAATAACAATAATAATAATATCCCCTTCCTAAACCCCTAGAGGACCAAAATCTGAACAGCATGTTTTCCTTATGCATGCAGAGAAAATGTTTTGCCAAAACAAGGTTATCGGGTTGTCCTTTTTTTTATATATGTGTATGTTTTCTGGGCTGCTAAATGCACTGGGGACCCAATTATAGCATTTAAAAATGAAACAGGCCGTTTTTTATGATATGTCTCCTTCAAGTTGTTTAAATTGTTAGTGTTTGAGTCCTTAACTGTGATTTACATTCCCGCTGAACTCGGAGATTGATAACGTCACCAACTATGTGTCCACGGTGCCGATCAGAGAGCTGGGTCTCGGTCTGGGAGTCGAGCATCTTTCTGATGAACGGGCACAAGAACTGACCAATGATTACAGCCTGCCTGCACTTAAGGTACACACACTCTCATACTGGATATTAGGGTTTATTGTGTATTTAATGTTTTTCATAGCTTGTAAATATAAGGGTATTTATGAACGTACCTTGAGTTGATTCAGAATTTGGATTTTGTTTATGTATACATGATAGTATATACATGAATATGCCTTTTCATATTTGTAATATGTATTTAAAGACATTTAAATGTTTTTATATATAAATATTTTTAAATACAATTATTTGTAGTTTATATTTTTACTGGATATTAGGGTTAATTGTGGTTATCTAGAATTTTTTCATTGTAAAGAAAGCTTGTGAAGATATCAGGATATTTATGAATGTACTTTGAATTGTTTAATGATTTGGACATTTATGCATGCACGCATGTATAGATAAATATATTTTTCTTATTATTTGAAATATGTATTTAACTACTTATTTAATGAAACTTTTGAATTAGATTATTTGTGTTTGTTTTTACATAATCAAGTCATAATTTGTATCACTAAAGATGAGCATTTTATAGTGTATATAGTTACACTAAAAATGATATGAAAAAAGTCATGACAACAATTGTTTTGTGTTACTGTAACAATTGAGTCAAGTTTCAACTAAACATATATATATATATATATATATATTACAATTAACAATGTTTAATTATTATGCATTTTTATGCTATTTATTTTTGTATAATTTTATTTAATCCTTGAAGTTAACACTTTGAAAGATCTGACTTCTGGATCTGTAGCCTTTTCCACACAATCTTTGGTAAATCTAATGGCCAAATTAAAGGCACATTTAAGTACACTACAACACTCATAATCATTGTGCCGGTATTGTAAATTTCAGTATATTGCTTTGCTGCAGTGATGTTGTAAATGACGTGAATGCGTGTTTGTTTGGGTTCTGCAGATGTTGTTTCAGCTGTGGGTCGGTCAGAGCTCCGAGTTTTTTCGCCGGTTGGCTCTACTGTTGTCTCCGGGCCAAGAGGAGCAGGACTCCAGGCCGTGTCCTGTCTCCTACAGCAGCGTCCCGCTCATCACGGAGGCTCTGCACCGCTCTCTGTCCTCCTGCCTGGCAGATCTGCAGCGCAGCTATGATTTCCATCGCTACTTTGAGACGCAGCACCAGCCGCTGGCATCAGGACGACACAGACGAGCTCAGCAGAAGTGCAGAGAGCTTAATTCACTGCACACGTCTGTCCGTAGTCTACAGCTCCACCTCAAAACACTGCTCAACGAGTATGTGCTTATTCAAATCAATATTTTATTTATTTATTATAGTCATTTTAGATGTGAGACAGAATTGCTTAAATGAATGGGTGTTTTAATATTAAAAAGTTGACAAAATCTGACACAGTGGAATTTAATTTAATAAAAATCTTTATTTATTAAATAGTCATTTTAGATGTGAGACAATTGCTGAAGTAAATGGTTTTTTTTTTTAATATTGAAAAGTTTACAAAAATACTACAAAATCTGACACAGTGGAATATAATTTTTTTTATTGACTAGTCATTTTAGATTTGAGAATCACTTACTGAAATGAATGGGCTTTTTATAATTTTGAAATGTTTACAAAAATACTACAAGGTCTGACATAGTGGAATTTAATTCTATTTATTTAAAAAAAGGTATTAAATAGTCATTTTAGATGTCAGACAGAATTGCTGAAATGGATGGGTTTTCTAATGTTGAAAGGTTTACAAAAATGCTACACGATCTGACACGGTGGAATTAAATTGTATTAATTTTTTGAATTGAATAATCATTTTGAATGATTGTTTTTTTTATATTGAAAATAACATTTTCACAATACTGTTTTATTATTTTTAATGCAACAAAAAAATTGCTGTACTGAACATTTTCTATTTTCTTTCGTAGTTCTGACAATTACTCAAATTTTCATAGAAAATATCTTTGTATGTATGTGTATATATATATATATATATATATATAT
>CAIGQV010000785.1:728284-797208 GCA_903798115.1 Danio jaintianensis | reverse complement strand
GTGTGTTTGAGTTTTTGTGATTTAGTAGGCATTTGTGTTTGAGTGTGCGTGTTTATTTTGTGTGTTTGAGTGATATTGGGTTTGTTTATTTGTATTTTTGTATGTGTGTGTGTTTGAGTGATTGTGTGTTTGTTTATTAGTGTGTGCGTGTGTGTTTGAATGAGTTAGCGTTTTTGTGTTTGAGTCATTGAGTTTGTGTGTGTTTGTATTTGAGTGTGTATTTCTGTGTCTTTGAGTGTGTTTGCATGGTTTTGTTTTTGAGTGTGTGTGTCTATTAATGGCTGCATGTGCGAGTGTGTTTTTGTGTTTGAGTGAGTGTGTGTCATTATGTAATAATGTGTGTTTGTATTTAAGTGTGTTTGCTTGAGTGTTTGTGTTTTGTTTTTGTTGGTGTGTGTGTGTGTGTATTTTTGTGTTTGAGTATGTTTGTGTGTTTGTTTTTTAGTGTTTCTAAAGATAAGTATGGTAAAGTGTGTTATGATACCCATGACCTTGCCTACATGAAATCAGCAGATGGTTTCACTTTTCTTTTTATCACAATATGTATACATACTTTTAATTGGCAGTATGTGTGTATGTACATATGCTTCGATTAGGCAGTATATATTTTATTGGTTGTATAATTTTATGTAAACTGGAGTATGTATACTTTTAGTAGGCAGTACATATGCCATAGTATGTATACCTGAGTATATATGTATGATTTTAGTTGACAGTATGTTAAATGCAGTATAAATGTATATTTTGAGTAGTTTATATGTACAAAAAAGGGTGACAGGCAATTTAGGGGCCCAATGACCCAGCCGGTATGTTCATCCCTTGTGTGTTTTGCTATGTTGTTGTTAAAATGCTCATAGTTCAAACTTTGGGCAATTTTCCTTTGTAAGAATCTAAATTAAATTAACTTAACAGATTGAAATGGCAATTTGTTACATTAATCATCATGTTTATGGAATAATTATGTAAATATTTTGACTGTACCTCGATTATTCCACTGCTGTGTAGGAGGGTGAGGTGTACGCTATAGAGACGTTCGGCAGCACTGGTAAAGGAGTGGTGCATGATGACATGGACTGTTCACATTACATGAAGAACTTTGATGTTGGACACGTGCCAATCAGGTAAGAGTAATGCTTAAAGGAACACTCCACTTTTTTTAACAATAGGCTCATTTTGCAGTTGAGTTTAACCTTTTAGTTAATCCATTCAGCCGATCTCCGGGTCTGGCTTGAGCATTTTTAGCTTAGCTTAGCATAAATCATTGAATCGGATTAGACCATTAGCATCTCTCTCAAAAATGTCAACAATTTTCCCACTTAAAACTTTACTCTTCTGTAGTTACATCATGTACTAAGACTGACGGAAAATGAATAGTTGCTATTTTTTCTAGGATGATATGGCTAGAAACTATACTCTCATTCCGGCGTAATAATCAAGAAACTTTGCAGCAGCTGGAAACTGGCTACCATCCATCAATATATCAAATGTGACCCCCTGCTTGCACAGGGACTGTGTCTTACATTTTCAGCACATATTTACCTTGGTACAGATCCTGAACGGTATCTGTTTGAACTGAAATATGCGAAAGTTCATTGTGTAATCATTGTGTATTTGTATGCCTTTTTTGTTTTGCTAATATAAGTATAAATTACCTATTTTTACATTTCTGCAAATGCTTAATTTATTATATGCAGCAACTGACTCAAGAATCATTTAGTTACTGCAGAATATAATTTTCAGATTTATTAATCTGAATTGGGTTTAACCCAAAATTTGTTCACTTACCCTTGTGTCACTTTAAAGCTGTAGAACTTTCAAAACTGAAATGCAAAAAGTAGATGTTTTGCAGAATGTTCATGCTGATCAGAAACTGAACTTCTTAAACATGTCATTATTTTAATGAACTTCAGGCTGCCCAGGGCGAAGCACTTGCTGAATGTGGTGAATGAGAACTTCGGCACTCTTGCGTTCTGTCGCCGCTGGCTGGACCGTTTGGGCGAAAGCAAATACCTGATGGCCCTGAAGAACCTGTGTGACCTGGGCATCATCGACCCGTACCCTCCTCTGTGTGATGCCAAGGGCTCATACACGGCTCAATTTGAACACACCATCCTGCTCAGACCCACATGCAAAGAAGTGGTGAGCCGTGGAGACGACTATTGAGATGTACAGAGCTGTGCAATGGTCTTAAGAACCGTTCACACCAAGCACGATAACTACATTTATAAAATTAATGAAAATTACTAAATTCAAATGACAGCAGAGTTCAGCAAGATATAGAGAAACTATATTTGGGATCACTTTCAGAATTTGTTTTTAAAATAAACAAAACACTGACAGTCAATCAGATTTTATTCAAATATAAAGGGCTCACACAAAGCTACAAACAGCATTGCGGAGAAGCTCATATTGCTTCATGTTAAACCCTCTTTTAAAAGATTAAAGATAATGACTATCTTGAAAATATTTGTTTTTGTGCACTATTAGAAAGAATGAATCCAAATAAGCAAACAAATTGAAGTATAAAAATAAAAGTACCTCAGGTATTGAGTATAGTTTTAGGTTCTTTGTGTTGCCTCTTTTGAAAATGCTGATGAAAAATATATATGAGAGATCTGATCTCACAATCGTCATGAAGAAACCGTACAAACTGAAATGGAAAGAATCCAGAAGATCAGTTCCAACATCTCCAAAACACTTCAAGAAATCTAGCTGGAAAACTGTGTGCAAGTGCACCGAGGGTAAAAGCAGTTTTAAATGCAAAGGACTTAGTTTAGTTAATAGAAGTTTATCAATCAATTAAATCCATTCATGACATTACTTTTGAAAGCACCCTCACTTTGTTATATAGCATCCTCAAATGTTATACAGTACTGAAGCAGGTTTCTTGAAGATGTTGCCTTGGTTCTCCTGGATTTAGTTTGTCTAAATTTCTTCATGATGATGGCGAGATCAAATCTGTGTGAAGCCCTGGGTGCTTTCAGATAATTTTTTTTTTATAAAATCTCACTGGATAATTACAACTAATGGCAAAAATTAAGTTTGAAAATGTAAAATGATATTTTTAAATTAAATTAAAATCTGACTTTTGACCATTTTTGTTGATAAAAATACTAGAGACCTAAGACTTTTGCACAGTCCTGTACAAAAACATAAACACTCTAGTCCCATGCAAAAAAACAAAACATATAGGCATTATGAAAAAAATCTAACTAGTTTAAAACTGAACGGCTGCTGTTAGCAAACAGCATATACTCAGCATTAAGTAAGGCATGAAACTACTATGCACGGGTACGAGGCAGTGCCCGATTTAACGTTTTTGAAGTTTTGGCGAGATAAAAACTTTATACTCATTTGTACTCTGTGTAGTGAATGAGAGAGTGTAAAGAGTACGGCTGCTTGGCTTTACTTTACCGAAGGGCTTTTGCAAGATGAACAAATTCATCAGGAAGTAAATCGTAATGCGCACAGCTTTTACAGTGTTTTTATTTTTGTGTAATATCAAATGGCTGTCTCATCTAGTACATACTACATTTTGAACTCCCTCATTTTTTTTTTAAGACTAAATAAATTGTACAGCACTTGAAATTGTTTGAATCGTTTGTCATTTTACAGCATTATTTGGATGGAAGTGGTGTTTACGCGACACAGTGACAACTAAAATATGCATTTTTGAAAACTACAATTATACATAGTTACGTATGTATATTACTTGTTGATAGGCAAGTTCTTTACAACCAAAACAATGGAGGCAGACTTCAAAAGCTTATGTGCACGGTATATCTTGACAAAATGACATCGCCACCTACTGGGATGCAGAATACAACTATTTTTATTCTTAGTTAATTCATTTTCATTCGACTTAGTCCCTTTATTTATCAGGGGTCGCCACAGCGGAATGAACCGCCAACTTATCCAGCATATGTTTTACACAGCGGATACCCTTCCAGCTGCAACGCAGTACTAGGAAACATCCATACACACTCATACACTACAGCCAATTTAGTGTATTCAATTCAACTATACCACATGTCTTTGGACTGTGGGGGAAACCGGATCACCCGGAGGAAACCCACGCGAACACGGGGAGAACATGCAAACTCCACACAAATATGCCAACTGACCTAGCCGGAACTCGAACCAGTGACCTTCTTGCTGTAAGGCGACAGTGCTAACCACTGAGCCACCATGTCACCCTTATTTTTAGTTAGGAACCGGATTGTTTTGACAACATGGTTATCTGTAAGTAAATCGTCAAAAATGTGAAAAAAAAAAAAAAAAAAGTCAATTTCGTGTAAACACATTCTGAGAATATTTAAAAATAGTAGTTGTGACATAATAGAAACTGCCGTTTACACTACAGTGCAAGTTTGTAAATGATTTGCGATTAACACAAAGGATAGATTTTGCTAACAACTTTTGCTTTTTCAAATTACGGTCCATGATCTATTTGTGTGACAATTATGTAAGTAGAGTATAAAAATCACATCAATGCTTAACTATTTTATGGTTTGGTAATTTAGTAGCTAGTTTGTATGAATTTGTACAGTTTTGAACATATACCTTCTTTCTAAAAATTTATAAATTAGCCACAAATTTATCAAAAGATTAAGTCATTATGTTTTCCTATAAGATCAGATTGGAATGGTGTTAAAATTGTGTAATCATTTATTCATTTGGATTTATGATGTGAACAATCTGGGGTTTGATTAATAAACGTGGCGAATGCACAAAATGAGCAGAAAAGTGCGTACCTCACTTCTCACGCAAAAGTTATGATCTATAAAAAAAAAAAATGTGATGGGAAAAATTATTGAACCAGTTTAAATCATCATACGAGCCATAAACATTAATTAATTAATTAAAATATATTCTGGTATACGTTCATTTTTAGAAAGGTTTCTACCCAAATTCATGCACTTCATAAAAATAAATAACTCACCAAAATTTAACAGTAATGAAAAACGTTGACAAGCTGTTTAGAAAAATGCAAAAATATTCTCCTTTTATTGAGGTAAATTTCTCTATGAATTGAGGTAACAATTTGCATAGTTTTACATCTATACCTGCTCAAAAGCGAAGGAGGAAAATGGATTTGAACAGCAAACAAGATGTGGAAACAGGAGATTTGAGCAGGGGTGTGTGAGAGTCGCACAAACACATATATCCAAAATAAGTGTACGGACTACAGAGAACAGTCTAAACGCCACAAACAGAAAAAGGGAGAATATAACAGCATACATCTTTTTTTTTTTCTTTGCTGGTGAAAAAATCTTTGACATTTTCCTGTAAAATGGGAAAAAAAAGTCGTCTACCCAAATACCAGGTATAAAAACTACATTCTGAGAAGGTGACAGAAAAATTCCTGAATTGAGCCTCGTTTAAAAGTTATTAACATCTTAAAACTGATCTGACTTGGCAGGGCACTTATTAAAAAAAAAAAATTTGTCTGAAGATAATAAAACACTTGAGATATGAAGACAGAAAACCTCTTTTTATACTGACGCTACGAACGTTGCCGACTCGGTACACATTCACAACTCAACTTTGGTTTGCAGATGATAAACACGGACACTAGTGAGAGCAATAATGCCTCAGGCTTGGACCAGATTTACTCTCTTTGTACACACACACAAATGAAACGCTACAATCACTGCAAGGATGCCGAAATCTGTCAGTTGTAAAACTGTAAGGCATAAGTGTGCGTGTGACAAAAACATACCCTCTTCCACATTTGCTGTACACTAGAAGGAGACATACTAACTGTCCCGAAACTATATGAACAGAATGTACAAACAGGCAGTCTCTACATCTGAAGGGTCAGAGGTCACTTTCTTTGCTTTTGTCCTGAGCGTTTCTCTGCGTGTAAAAGAGAATGTAGGCCTGGGCCTTACACACTTCCTCCACCGCACACACACTCAGTTTAGAGTCATTACAGTGCACCCAAAAGCCTGGAAACAGAGAGAAAGAGAGATGCAGCATTAATTAAAGATGATAAAAATTAAATGTACTGAGCATTTACAACTCTATGAGTTTCTGTTTAACACAAAAGAAGACATTTTGAAGAATGCTGATAACCAGTAGCCATTGACACACATAGTGGGAAAAGTACATATACTGTGGAAGTCAATGATTACGGTTTTGCAACATTCTTCAAAATATCTTCTTTTGTGTTCAACAGGTTGTGTTCAAAGGTTTCCAAGGTTTGGAATTGGTGGAGGAAGAGAAAATGATGACCATTTTACTTTTTTAATATAAACTAATGTTTGCAGCATAAGACATGGCATTACATGAGGGTTTAAAATACAGATATAACTACTGTAATTTTGCTAAAATACTTATAGCTGTAGAGATTTCCAAACTGTCTTTTTATGGAGAGCCTCTATTCTATATGAATGAATTTCTGGCTATGTGTTATTAGGGAGGCTCCTATACCACTTTTTCTAGGAGTCATACATGGATACATTTTTGGTAATCACTGAAAGAATGGCTGTATTTTTATTGAATTATTATTTTTTTATATTAGGTGTAATATATTTTTTATTTATATAATTTTTTTATATTTATAAAGAATTGATTAGTTTAGCTAATGTATAGTTTCTTCAGCCATTTTCACATTTAAAGGGATAGTTCACCCAAAAATGAAAATTCTGTCTTCATTGACTCACCCTTTCAAATCCTCTGTTAAACACAAAAGAAGATATTTTGAAAAATGATGGAAACCTGTAACCACTGACTTTCATAGTACAAAAACAAATACTATGGAAGTCAAAGGATACAGGTTTTAATCATTTTTGTAAATATCTTCTTTTGTATTTAACAGAAAAAAAGAAACTTTTTGAAAAAGATTTGAAACAAGTAAAGGGTGAGTAAACAACGACAGACTTTTTCAAAATGCAAAATATTATCTCTCTTTTTTTCAAAGGTTTGGAGCCACATAACAGTGAGCAAATAATTCTTTGTGAACTCTCCCCTTAAGCCTTTCAAAATGTCTTGTATGAGCTTCTGTTACAACCTTTATTTGCCCAGTCATATTTTCTTTCATTTAAAAGCACATTGCACATTATTGTTATTCTATTATAGCTGCGCAGTTATGTGTGAACAGCAAATTAATTAAAGTTTTATATTACAAAGCAACTTAAGATCAAGCAACCAAACATGCAGTGACATATTTGGAACATGAAAAACTTGATTGACACATTAAGGCTGATTTATACTTCTGCGTCAAGCGCACGGGTATGCTCATGGACGCATAGCCCTCGCCGTCGCTGACGTGCACCTCTCAAAAAATGTAACTACATGTCGCAATGACACGGGACTGAGAGCTGCGCAAATCTGTTGAAGCGAGTATTTACAAGTGTCGAGTCCCGTGAAGGAGGTCAAGATGGAAAGTTTTGTTTTGTGTTTACCTTATGATTAAAGTTGTTGCATGTCCGCTGGTTCCCGCCTCAAAATGAGGGAGTTTGAGCTACTTCTACATTAAGGTAGCGTTTAGAAAAAAAAAAAAAAACACCAGCGAAGAATCTAGACACAGAGGAACATAAAAACCTCACTGCCAGCTAGCGTTTCGGAAGTGTTATTGCAGAGCAACACAAATAGCGTGCAGAAGTATAAATTACATTGTAGTTACAATGTAACATATGTAGCTAATGTATAGTTAGTAACATACATATGTCGTTACATTGTAGCATACATATGTAGTTACATTGTATGTAGTTACACTCCTAACATACATATGTAGTTACAATGTAAATTACGTTGTAGATCACTCGACGCAGAAGTATAAACCAGGCTTTACACACAGTTAGTTTCACTTATATATTTCTAATTAGATTTATACATTCATTTTATTTCATTTACAGACATCCTTAGTCTCAGATATCTCCATTCTGTTGTCATGTTTCTTTGTGTTTACACACACATTCCGTGGTATTGTTTTTTTTTGGTACCAGAGCATTTTAATAAGTACAAGAATCAGTTTGTTCCTAGCTATCAAATCTATCACATAAAAAAAAAAAAAAAAGAGACCACGGGATTATTCATTGAAATGGCAGATGCAGAGAATGTTTTACCTCCTTCTGTATTATAACAAAAGGCAGTGTAATGGCCAGATCCAAATCCCTTCCCATGATGCATGACGACAGCAGAGAGTTGGTAGAGGAAGTGTTGAGGATGGGGTAAGTTACTGGAGTCTTTGCAGCAGTACGGCTCCATGTTCAGCTCCTGTTCAAACTGAACATGAACACCGATCTTCTCCCTGTGGTTTCGACCAGACCACCTAAACATATACATGCGTTAACAACTGATTGACCACAAAAACCTCAAAGCTGTGAAAAATGCATGTGTGCGGATACCTGAAGCGTTTGAGGTGCAATCTGAGAACATGAGGCAGTTTGTGAACCATTAGCTGTTTCTGAGCTTCAGTCAAGACCACCTGCTTTGAACAGAATCGCCGTCGTTTGCCTTGAAGAGAAAGCAAAACAAGAAATTTTGTAAGTCTTTTTTGATCATTGAAATAGTCTTTTTGGGAAGAGCTTTAAAACTTGAAAGTGAACTGTGTACGTCTGATTGTTGACTTTTGCTTTGATCTACCGGTCTGGCTGGAGCACTTTTATCATTAATTCAAAGAAAACTAAAAGTTGCTATGGCTAGAAACTCTCAATCTGGAGTAATAATCAAGGAACTTTGCTGCTGTACCATGGCTGCAGCAGGCGCAGCACCTGAAAATATTCCCCAGCTAGGTAACAGTGCTCCGTAATATCATTGCACCTGCAACTAAGTTCCTTGATTATTGCCAGAACGAGTGTAGTTCCTAGCCATATCAGCCTGGAAAATAGCAATTTTTCAATTTTCTGTTGGTCTTATTTCACACTGTAACTACAGAAAAGTGAAGTTTAATATATTATATAAACTTTTTTTTTTTTATTGAGTAAGATGTTAATGGTGTAATCCAATTCAATGACTTATGCTAAGCTAAGCTAAATGTGCTACCACCAGACCCAGAGGTAGGCTGAATGGAAAAAATTTAAGTTTAATTCTAGGAGACTGAACCTATTGAGGCCTATTTCCAAAAAAAAGTGAAGTGTTCCTTTAATGGTTCCAACTCACTGTTGCAGTAGTCACAAGCATATATAGCTCCCTCCAATGCCTCAGTCTCTGTAAACTTGGCCAGCATCTCTGTCAAGCCACAAGGAACTTGTGCTGCATCCTTACTGTTGCTGTGGTAACGTTCCGGGAATTCCAGAGAAAGATCCCAGAAGGGCTCTATTGTGTTTGAGCGATGATCGCATGCTAAACACCTCACCTACAAGAAAAAAAGACAAGACACTTCAGCAAAATTATACCTGTTATTTGTGAAAAAGTGTTTGCCTGAACATTTGTCATAGTGGAAGCACAAGTTGCAACAAGTACGCTCTACAGCACCCCATGTGGCAGCACTGATGAAACAAATCACGCAGCGTAAACAGTGTACTACTCCCAGTTATCATTTTGGCCCTTTCCCAAATGCCACCCTTAACCATTTGCTGTTGTTTGTACTTTCTGCATAGATAAGTATTTGTCATCAGTGTGCACTTCTGCTGAACCTGGGCCAACATGGCCTCCACAGAAGTGCACATCAATGGCCTACAGCAGCTTGGGACACTTGGGAACATACTTCTGGAACCTAAAAATGTCAACTAGGACACCCTACACTAGGATACCAAGTCTTGCTCCTGGAGGGCAACTCTAACCTTGAAACATATTATGCAACTTCTAAAGTTCTTTATGAGTTCTATAAACTTTCAGGCAGGTACGTTTAGGACAGGTTATAACAAAACTTTTCAGGACTTTTGTCCTGCAGGAGCAGGATTGGACACTCCTAGTTCATGGTCATATGGAATTCATGGGCACATCAAAAAATTAGCAAAGGATCTTTCAGAATTATTGGCAACAGACTGACAATAATTAAATAATTCATTTGTTGCAAAAACAGATATAAAGATTGAGCACAAGACTGAAACCTTGCAACAGTCACCCTTGACCCAGTGGGAGTACTTGTACAGTCTGTAGCTGGTTTAATGTTTACATATTAATCAGGAAACTCATTACCTGACTGAGGAGCTGGCCATGAAAGATGGTGTTGACCACACTGAGCACCTGTTTGATAAGGTGTCTCTGATTGGCCGGAACAGTGGCAGGTGTTAATGTTCTGGTCCGTTCCAGCTCATGCTGGACTTTATCTAAGAGTTCACAAAGAAATTCCTGCGCATCCTGCTGTGCATAACCTCGGAATGCTGGAATCAGCTGCCACACAGAATGCAGCATTGCAAACGGGGACACAAGAGCCCACTTGCCTGACCACATCACCTGAAACAGTGTGTGTAATTCGTGACAAAGTGAGATATGTTTAGAGCTGGGCTCCTTGGGTTGTATGAGCTCCATGTTGCGTGAACGGGAGGCCCCTCCACTGAGCCCGGACCCCTGGTTAAAGCCTTTGGGCTGGATCACGCGCTGAGCAGAGAGTCCTAACTTGCGGCTGACAGCAGAGGCTAGCAGTTCCAGCGCTTGGTTCAGATCCAGTCTCAAAAAGCACTCCCGGAATACGTGCAAGTGACTCAAAACCTGTAATATCGAGTTCATGTAGCAAGTATTGCCAAGGTTGCGCAAACCTGTCACTCCTGGAGTTACAGTGGGTCGCCGTTTGATGGGCGAATCACCTGTTTTAGGAGGTGGAGCCCGGGGCCGCTTGGCCTTGGCTTGTGTACGGGGCCTATGTTGAGGAGTTCTCTCTCTGGGAGTTCGTGGAGTAGGAGTGGAGACGCGAGCAGGAGCAGACCTGCGCCTCACAGATTTAGTGCTATTGGCTGGCGCTGTTGTGGGTTTCACAGATGTTGCCTTCAAGCTCTGTCGTCGAATACGATGGCTCTTCCTCGGAGGTGCGCTTTCCAGCTCTTCCTTGAGCTGCCGTTTGAGTTGCCGTCTTCTTTCCCGTGCTTCCCGCTTCCTCTCCTCCTCTTCCTCCTGTTGCCGCTCCTCCTCCAATTGCTTCTTTCCCCGCTCAGTTTGTGCGAACCACAGGCGAAACACGCGACCGATTAGAGCACGCCGGCGGTGCCACAATGCAGTGAACATCCGGTCCTCATCCCGCAACTGCAGCTCCTGCGTGCTAGGCGACAGCTGATCTCCATTAGCAGAAGATGAGCGAAGGGTACGGCCACTACGTGTGGTGACTTCATAGCACTGGCTCTTAATGGCACTTAACGTGCTACGGAGCAGCTTTAAGTCGCCTGTCGCATTATCATTCAGCACATAGTCATCACACAAGTAGCAGTAAACATACAACTCATTCACCTCCAGGGCCAAAGGGTGGTGCTGCTCCTACGAATAAATCAAACAAGAGCAATGAAACTCTTCACAATATCAAACTCTACTCTTGGTTTTAACTCATAAATCATGGTCTCTTTTATTCATTTTTTATATTTATCTTTTTCTACTCTTTTACCTTCTGTCTTATAGTAAAGCACTGTGGTAAACTATTGTTGTGTTTATTTGTGCATTATAAGTAAATGAAAAGAAATATTTATTCAGAATTCGACCATTATTATCTTATAAGAACTTGACCATTTTTAAACTTATACACACTCTTACATCTGAAGGTGACATGGCAAGTGTCTAAAAAACAGACTAGAATTTTGGGTGTTAATTGTATTAACACTAGACAAATACATTCAGGTCATAGTTTAAGGGTAAGCTGTTCCCTGATTTTAGAACTGTCTATAACTTCCCGGATATTCCATAAATGTCATGACTCGTAAGGTAATTTTGTTAAAGATACCTTTGAATAAAACCATTGTCTCTTTACATTAAAAACAGCACAGTTCAATTAAAAAAATAAATGCTTAACAGGGATTTTAGTCAGACAGAAGTTGGTTCGTTACCTTTTAAAAACAGCCATATCTAATTCACAAGTTTGTTTGGATGAAGATTTGAAATTAGTAAAAAACATTCTCCTTAAACTAGAATTTATTTCATGTAACATATTTTTGTGACTGTTATCCTATTCTATCTGTCACATGCCATTAATTCATGTTTATCACAGCTTTGATGTACATAACATCTAAGCATACCTTAAAGTGCTGAAGCGCATGTTCCTCTATGTAGCGTCCACATGCTACATGAGAACAGCTTAGACATGCCCACACCGACTCGGTGGTGTTGCAGTCCACACAGTGCCATTTCTGCGGGTTCAGGATCGAGTGGTCCTGCGCAAGCCTTAAGCGACCCACGTGCTTACACCTGTCCATCACAGTTGGTCACTGCCCTCTTCACATCACTATTGTGACGGCAGCCAGCAGTGAAACCAACTCCTCCCAAGGCATGATGGTTAATCTACAGAAACAATAGGATCAGATGAGAATGGATGTGTTAGAATATCTATTAATGTATCTATGAATTCCGATTAATAGATTAGTTCTATTAGAATACATTAATTTTAATCGTAAAAAATCTGACAGTGTCAGTATATTCTGTTCTAAAGTCTAGGATTAGTAAGATGCTTTTTCATTCTAAAGTGATATGTAGTTACAAAGATTTCTGTTGATTGCTGTTTTTCTTTATTCATCAAAGAATCTTAAAAATGCATCATGGTTTCCAGATGCTTATCAGCCAATTAATACATATTCTGATGGATCATGTGACAGTGTAGGGCCAGAGTTGTGACAGAGTTCGGCTTGGCCTTCACAGGAATTAATTACTTTGGAAAATATATTAAAACCAAAAATGTTTATTTCAAATTGCATAATAATACTACTATTTTCTTTAGATGACAATTAGTGTAAGATAAATAAGTAAAACAGAATTAGAATAATCTAACAATTATTATTATATAATTATTAATTCAACAAATATGTTTAATTAAGACTGAAATAAATAATTTAAAATGTATTAGAACAACACAATACAAATGCGTGTAAAATACAGATTTGAATAAACATTTTAGAACATTTATAATATTGTGTACTCACACAATTAATTTTAACTGTATTTTGGTGCCCTGGGGAGAACCGAATTTCTACAACTTAAAAAAATAAAATTTTTACCAACCCCAAACTTTGGAACAACAGTGAATATGTCATCGTTTACAGTATTTAGTGTTGTGTAAAACAGTGATCCCATATCAAATGAACCCTGGTAAACACAGTGTACACAATGCCATATCAAGAGGGCAATTTAAGATAGCCACAATAAAACTATTTTCCAAGAACACTACAGGAGGAAGAATGTTTTCCCGCCAAGATTGACACTGACATACACGGAGAAAGAGAAATTACGCACACATCTATGGAAAAAATGACAAAAATAAAATTCTTAGCCTCCCTGGATTTACTTGTTTTATTAGGTTTATGTAAAATGTTCATTTGTTTTATTCAATACATTTAAGATAAAGGTTCTTGCAAATTTTAAATGAACTTTTCCGCTGGAAAATAACAAATGGACAAAATTAAATAATTATTTGTTGTGATTTTAAATGATGTCTTCCACTAAATATTGAATTCTTAACCCTATATATTTCTAATTTATGCCAATATTAAATATTAGTTGATTGTCTCAATACCTATTGAAATTATATACATCATGACCATATTCAAATAACTTGGTATTTACACGTCATTACATAAACCACGGTATTTACATGATGCTACATGTCTAGAAACAGAAAGTATTATTGTTTTTTAAAAAATCTGTAAAACGAAATTAAACATAACTCGGGCACCGACCCCAGGCTTGTTAACATCAGTAAGTATTTAGCTTAGCATGTAAACAACCCGGCTTAAGCAAACGTGAGTACCTTATTTAGCTCCACAGTCGCCTGATTATCTGTGTCACGACCAAAATAACACCCCGGTTCCCCAGGGCCCCACGTGTGTTTAACAAAAACAAGCTACGAATACACCTAACTTATTTACGTTAGTCTTGTTCAGCAAGTTAATTTTACGTAGAGCACGTTGATGTTTGTTTGGTTCATTTGTTAATGCATAGCTATTGCTGGTTTTTATCACTCTGATTTTACACTTATTCAAGTATAAGGTTGTATTTAAACGAAGATGGACAGTCGGGTTGATCTCATTTAACTAGTTAAACTACCAGGTTGACTTTGAAGGCTTTTAGGCGCGCGAATGGCGCATGATGCTAAGTGTAACCACCTCCATCATCTTCCTAGTTTCAAAGAGCTAACCAGGTTAGCAGCTGAGTTCAGAGCGGCTCAGCTACTTCGGTGTCTCTAATAAGCCTGTTATATAGGAAAGTTAACAAGCACACGAGATGCTAGTGTGCTAATGCTAAAATCAGACAAGACTGGAGTGAGACTAACATGCTAAACGGTAGAAATATACTGATGGTGTTTGATTTCCGCCGCCGATATAAAGACGATACGACGGGAGATGTTTTTATAAGGTGATATTTTACTAACCTGATTTTTCGACAAGCACTGGTTACTTCTGTGGCACAACAGCGAGCGCCATCTTGTCTACACACTTGTCGCGTGGAGTGTCCCTCCGTGACGTCACTCCGGAGAGGACATGCGAGTGAGTCCACTGACCGCTCAAAACAAAAGAGGCCCCGTTTAATAATACCCCAAAATAAAGCTGCAGATTTAAGAAACAGATGCTGTGAGGAGAAGCACGTGATTGTTGTCAACCAGTTTTGTGTTTGCAGGACAACAACACCGACCGCAACGCTTTCACAATCTCTTAAGTGGAAACGAAACTCCTGTAAAATAAACAATTATTCCATGCAAAGCACATTCCACGTATTCAATATAACTGAATACAATAATGCATATTGCATTCCTAAACAATTTTGACTACAGTATGATAGGCTCAAATAAATATTATGTACAGCTATGACAAAGAAACCACTTGACATTTCTGTTTTTACTTAATTTTTTATTCTTTAAAAGTCTGATAACATTTCTTTCACATTGAAAATAAAAGATATTGTCATTTTAATCCCTCAGAAAAGTACAGTTGATAACTGTAATAACAAAATGACAAAAGTTTCTAAATTTGAAATAAACTTGTATTAATTAAATTAAATAACAAATTAATAAACAAACATTGATTCAAATAACAAAATAGTTACAATTATATAATAACGAATATAATGTATTGTTAAGATTCGAATAAGTAATTCAAAATCGATTTAAACAAATAATAATGAGAAATAATAAAGAGATGGTGCCTTTTGCGTTTTACGAGGGAGTCAATGGCATGTAAAATCTAGAAAAACTACTCTTAATAGAGACTGGGGTGTCGAAATTGTAACTGCGTATGAGCTGACTTTGCAGGGCAGCACAGCAGTGACAGCACATGGTTCTGGGATCAGATTTTTCACATCAAACTGGCAGAATCCAACGTAGACACAGAAAACTGCAGCTGAACCCAGATCAGAGCTCAGTCACACCGACGATGAACGTCACAGATTGAGCTGAGCCAGTGACGTCATTTCCGATGCCGCGATGGCGGTGGATTTGACTCCGCGGTTCAGAAGGCTGAACAGTCAAACCTGTTTCAGAGAAAATAAACAGCTTCCAGGTACACACTAACGTTTATATGATGTATGTGTATTTCGACGACCTTTTCTTAGGTTATCTGTTTATTTACACCTGTCTGATAGCAAACTACAGCCAAGTGAATCAAGATCCTTATCAGGCTATACAGCTACTTGTTCACTGTTTTCATTGTTTTATTTGTGATGGAATTCTTTAACATTTCAGATTTTTTGTGTTAACTATGTCGCATTTAAAACTAATATTTATCTTGGTAGATTTGATGAAAGTAAATTAATTATTAGTTTTGCTTAGACAAATATACGGTAACGGTGACGTGTTTGCATAATGTCAAGTTGTCAAAGAGAATCCTTATAAAGTCAGCATAAACATATGAAATAATACTTATAATTAATAGTTAAAAGTTACAAAAAAGAGGAATATTCTTAACAGAGAAAACGTAGACAAAATATTGTAAACTAAATGTTTTATGTTTGTTTTGGCATGTGGCCAATATATAAAAATATAGTAAGATTATAAAGCTCTCATACTTTTTAAAATTGTATTTAAATATTGTATTCAAATCGAGTAAAAATATGCAGCTTAGTGAAATTTTGTTGTTATTTTTAATTCTGAAATGTACAACGAGATTCTCTGATGTAATTGTGTTATTTATTTAAAAGGTTTTTATTCCTCATGTATAAATAAAATGTGTATAGATAATCTAGTAACATTTATACAGTCCAATAAGCATTCATCTTGATATTTATGTATTTATGTGTTTATTTATTTTTTAAAAAAATTGTAAATTTGCTTGGCAAAAAGTTTGGTTCTCTAAATCATTGTTGCCCTATATTATATTTTGGTGGGTGACTTCTTTAAATCATTGTAAAAATATGTGATCAGCGTTTTGCTCTGAAAAAATACATTTACATTAAACAGGACATATTATATTACATGACAAAAAATATAAAAATTGTTTAATACTTTTATTGTCTGGAATGGATGCTTCAAAACTTTAACTTTGTCTCTGTCTCACACTTTGCTCACTCAAAATAATTTCAATCATCAATCAGGTGACAGAAGGCATGTAGTTGATTCTGTTTTTCAGCAAAGTTTTGATCAAGCTGATAATTTGAGACATTAGAAATTCATATATGAAATATGATACTATATTCGAAATAAATACATTTAAATTTGTCATTTATGAAAGTGTTTAAAAGGATATTGTTGAGTATCCAGCATAAAAAGAGTACACCCAGCAACATATTTCTTCTATATGAGATAATTTACAATGTGATATTTGTGCAAATCAGATTTGTTGGTTTTACATTAGATTAGTCAGTACCTAAGTCAAAGCAGCCAAAAATAAATAAATAAAATATATTATTATAATTATATATATTTTTTGAGTGTAAGATGTACACATTGTGACATTCCTATTTTAATATCTATCACTGAAGCAGTTTTGTAAAAAAGAAAATGCAACGATATAAATTAGTTCCTGAGACATGAATAAAACAAATTTAAACAGGGTGTACTAATATGTTACACAACCATCCAAACTATGCTTTCACATACTTTTTGTTCATGAATTCATCTTTAATATAGGGAGCAATTATTACTATTAACTAGTTACTTATTGGCTTATTGTCTGTTTTTAATGCATATAAAGTACATATTCTGCATGATTCTATTCTACATCCCTAATCCTAAATGTAACTACTACCTCACTAACTATTAATAAGCAGCAAATTAGGAGTTTATTGAGAAATCACAATTAATGGTTAATAAGTGATAATAAACTTTGTTCATAGTGAAAATTGAACCTTAAAATAAAGCGTGACTGCATCTTTATATCCTGATATCTCTCAGGTTTCTCAGGGCCCTTCAGAGCCACTCAGCTGTGGCAGAACATCATTGAGGCTCTGAGGACTCAAGTGGAGCTCCGTCCCCGAAGACAACATCTGCGTGTACACCATGACTGCTTCACCGGCGCTGATGCTGTGGACGTGGTTTTGAGCCACCTCATGCAGAACATTTACTTCTGCTCCAGCGAAGTGTCCCGTCTCAAAGCTGCCCGGCTTTGCCAGGCCCTGATGGAGTCTAGAGTGTTCGAACCCATTGGGATGAAGCTCTTCAGACGAGAGAAAGAAATGAGCTTTGAGGACTCCAGCTGTAGCCTCTACCGTTTTCTCGAGGGATTGGCCAGGAAGAGTTACAGTGGTGGTGAGAACCAGAGTCCAGATAAACAGATGGGAAAGAGGAAGACCAGTTTGAGGTGAATCATTTTTTTTCTATCATCGGCAATCCAAATGTTTGCTGAATTTCAAAGGATAGTACATATAGAGTTGAAATCGAAATTATTAGCCCTCCTGTGAAATTTCCCAAATGTTGTTTAATGGAGAGAAGATTTTTTTTAACACATTATTAAACATAACAGTTTTAATAACTAATTTCTTTTCTCTTAGCTATGATGATAGTGATACATAATATTTTTCTGCTTATATTGTAAGATATAGGATTCTACTTAAAGTGCAAATTAAAGAATGAAATGGGTTGTTATGTTAACAAGGAAAATTATGATAATCAGGCAATGTATTGGACTATAGTGGTTTGTTCTGTAGACAATTGAAAAACAAATATTCTTAAGGTGCCTAATAGTGTTGACCTTAAATTTTTTTTATGAAATTTAAAGCTGCTTTTAACATTTCATTGGTTTGTTAAAAATCACTTGGGAAATATTTGAAAAAGAATAAAAATTTGCGGTTAGTAAATTAACTACCAATATTAACTTTTAGCATGAAATGTTCCTTTAAAGTTGTTTGCTATTTGTTTCTAGGTTTAGAGAAATGCAGACCATCTCCAATCCTTTGGTTCTTGGATCGTCAGATAAAAGAGTGGAGAGACTACTGAAGAATATAAACCTGCATCCATCTATTCCCTCTGATCTAAATCGTGCAGCAGTTTCCAACAGTTTCCTTTCAAAAAAAGGTGAAATAAGTCAAACTTTTGAACATAATTTGTGCCATTTGTTGGATTTACCTTTAGCACAAAAGAACTAATTTTCACTTATGACAACTGTTAAAATTTAAATTTCTCTTTATGTTAATATATTAAATATGCATAAAGTTAAGCCAGATCTTATTTACTTAATTTGGTTTTGTTGGGACACTCTGGAATCAAAGGGAATGTGGAAGCAGACTCTGCTGCAAAGGAAACACTATTGACAAACCTCAAAATGTGTCCAGTGTACCTCACTGGATCTAAAACCAACAATTTGTTCATACATTAAATACAAATGGCAAAGAGAATCTACATTCAAAAAAATTTAAAAAACTTCATGAAATTAGCTCTAATGTTTGTAAATTTTTAGTTTTTAGCAAAAATAAATTGAACACCTTAATATAATCTCTGTCTGCAGTATACTTTTTCTCTCCATGAAAATGACCATAGAAGCTGGCATAGCGTTAAACACAAAGAAACATATAGCCTTTAATTTACATCACAGAGCAAAACTATGACTGTGGGTCTAATAGGCATGGTCTGTTGAGGTTTAATTTGGTCTATGATGACAACTAAATATGTTTAATGTCTGAGATAATATAATATAATATATAGGTATAACTAGTACTGAGGGCTCTGTTAGGGTCTGATTGGGTCTTTGGTGGTGACATTAACATGGTTCTGAAAACCACTGGTTTTATTTTAAAAATAGAAATGACCAGACATTATATACAAGATGTTGAATTGGTCACACAAGACTTATTCATGTATATGTATTGAAAAGGCAAGATATGAGTTAAAAAAGGAATATCTAGAAGACTCTATTATGATATTCTGACACAAATGGATAAGACATGATGCTGACAAATGAGTAGACAACAGTCCAGAATAATGCACAAACACTGTCTTTGTGAACAGCACTCACATTTTCTCCTCTTTCTCTGTTTGTCTCAGTGGTGCGTGATGTTTGGAGGCAGCAGACGTTACTTCAGCTGCTACAGGTGGTTGAGATCTCCATGCTGGACTGTATTCTCACCTCACCTGCCAAACCAGAACCCCTGCGCTCATCTCTGCGCAACCACTGTGACCTGGTCATCTCCAACACCTGTGTGGATCGTGAGGTCTCCGAGAGTCTCAACCTGCCTGAGTCAGTGCACAATACAGACATGTTCACATTTATGAGCTGTTCTTGGGTTCACATGTGTCTCATTTCTAGGTTCCTGCTGATATCAGATTTTCTTGTTACTATTAATTGCTAAAGCTTTTATCATGATATATAGTACGATCACGATATTGACCTAAGCTACAAAAAAGGTTACTTTTACAGGCTTAATAACCAAAAATACTTTATTTTATACACATGTTCAGAGTAAATAAATGTTTTAAAGAAATTAAATGGCAGAAGGATACTAAAGCAGGGGTTCCCAACCACTGGGTCGCGAAAGATTCTCCCGGGCCACAAGAGCGCAAAATTACTCTATATGAGATTCCACTTTATTGTGAGTTACCCCCTTTAAAACCAATTTACATATCTGTGCATATCGCAGACTGTACAAGTGTACAAACCAGATACGAACAGCGCCACCACAATTGGCATCTGTTTGCGTTGCTTAGCAATGTATTTACAATGTGGCCGGTGCGGTGCCCATCATTATTAAGATTCAGTTACAGTATGAGTGGGAAACATTTCTCTCTATTATGGTGAGTTGTGTTAGTTTGTTTTAGATTGTAATTGCATGCATTTGTGATATAGATGTATTTTCATGTACATAGTTGACAACATCTACCAACCAAAATACCTTCTGCAAAAAGAATGACTAATATGAACACCGGACCATGCTACGAATAAGGTTGCAGACCCCTGTGCTAAAGTACAATAGGTAACACTTTAAAATAAATTCTTATTAGTAAACATTTTTAGTAAAAAAATGTGTTAAACAATGAGGAAAAAGCCATATTATAGTTATGTTAAATTGAATTTAAAAAATATAACTGAATTGTATTAGTTATTAACTCTCATTTAATAAGACTATTATGACTTTGGATTTATTTATTTAATTGTGAAAATGTGTGTAAATGTATATTTATTCAGTTTTTAAATTGATTTTAGTAATATTATTGACTAATATGAAAATGTTTTATTTACAATACAGTTTGTAAAGTAATATTTTCTGTCTTTTAGTAGATATGTTATATGAGAGACTTGCTTTGTTAACCAAATAAGTGGGTCTTATTGGATTTGCATTGTAAACATTAAATATAAGTTGAAAAGGTATTTTTTGAAATTTCATATATTACGTTTTTAGTTACAATATTCCCAAAATCATTCCGCATATTTTCAAAATTCTGCGGAGAAATAGCAAAAAATGTACGCAGGTTCTGTCTGGCCCTAGCTATTAGGCATTAATTAAGAAAATAACATCACCTTAGGATAATAAATGCTTTTGTAGTTGTCATTACATTAACTTCAGTTAAATAGGTTCTATTCGTTAAAACTATACTCTACAGAGCCTATAAATAGT
Source organism: Danio jaintianensis (assembly GCA_903798115.1). Taxonomy (NCBI): domain Eukaryota; kingdom Metazoa; phylum Chordata; class Actinopteri; order Cypriniformes; family Danionidae; genus Danio; species Danio jaintianensis. Next base: position 776,154 of record CAIGQV010000785.1, on the reverse strand, counting down.
CTGAATTTTCAGTCGTAGGCCAGATTAATGTGAAAATGTTAATTTTTGAAAACAAACAGCCTGTTAGTATTCAAGCATGTGGTGCTGTGACGAACAACCACTGATACAACAGTCTGAACAATGAAGCTAAAAGTTTGAATAATAAATAAAAAATATTTGTATTTTTAAGTGGCCACGATATCAATATTGTGCATGATCGTTATCATGATATGTTGAATTATTTCTCTCTTTAAAGGTTGGATTCTTGGCTGATAGCAGCAGTGGATTGTCTTGAACTGTTCCCAGATCAGTTAATCATGTTTGCCAGTGAGCAGCTCATGCAGAAGAATAAAACAGTCATGGAGGAGATGTTTGGAGTGCATAAGAAACTGCTGTTTGACACCATCGCCAAATATTACAACAGCTCTGAAAAACCTCCACTGTTGTCAGGACGTTACATTGACATCCACACTGGAATCATACAACTTTTGGGTAAATATAAAAAAACAAGTAGGTGTATGTAGTGATTTGTTTGTGATCTGTGTTGGACAATAATTCAGTTTTTCTGCTTCACTACTGTACTTAAGTACAAATTTTAAATGCCTTATCCAAGTATTTTTTCTTTTATGAAACCTTTACTTCACTACAATACAAAACAAATAGCATACTTTTTACTTCACGATATTTCCTTAATCCTTAAGCTAAGTAAAAAGTTATTTTGAAAGGGAGAAATCATCATTGCTCAGATATGAGTTAGTGGCGGTTAATTTGTGAACAAGCTGAATTTTATCAGTTAACCTGTTAAATTGGTTCACAAACTGCACTGAATGATTGATTTGTGAATTGGACTGACATTTTTTAAAAGGTTAGCAGCAACTCACTGAATCAAATGGAGTTTTTTTTCCAGTAAATGATTCACTGATTCAAATGATCTGTTTAGAGTCTGTCTCCACTAAACAACTCACTGATTCAAATGATTCATTCAGAGTTAGTCTTCAGTAGATAACTCACTGTTTTAAATGATCCATTCAGAGTTAGTCTTCAGTAAACAATTTACTGATTCAGAGTTAGTCTTCAGTAGATAACTCACTGTTTTAAATGATCCATTCAGAGTTAGTCTTCAGTAAACAATTTACTGATTCAAGTGATCCGCTCAGAGTGAGTTCCAGTAAAGGATTCACTGATTCAAATGATCTGTTTAGAGTTGGTCTCCACTAAACAACTCACTGATTCAAAAGATCCATTCAGTGTGAGATTTCACAAACTGATTTGAATGTGGTTTTACATGTTTTCACTTGACTTATCATGAATTATCAGTGTGGCATCTTGCAAAATAGCTAAATCAGTAAGAAATTTGACTTTTATTACTTAAGTAAATAAAAAATCAAGTACCTTTGTACTTTGAATCAAGTAATATTGAAAAATAAGAGTTTATACTTCTACTGGAGTAATATTTTAATAGAGTATCTGCACTTTTACTCATGTGCCTTGTTTGTGTACTTTGTCCATCAGTGTTTCTGATTGTTGTTTATGAGTTTCTTCTTATTTGTGTGTTCTTCTTTAGATTGTGGAAGAGGTGAAGATGCCCTCAGAGCAGCTCAGCTCAGTCTGCAGCTCCTGGAGTCCACCAGCAGAGATGAGTTACGCAGACTGTTGGGTTTTATGGCAGCCGCTGCTGATAATGAAGCATTCAGACTGCACAGGCAGGTGAGCTAGTGCCTTTTGTGGTCATTAAAAAATTGTATATATACACAAACTGCACACACCTACCGACTTGATCTGTGTGATCTGTTTTATAGATGAATGTAGTTCTTTGAATTTATAATTATTTCATAATTTTATACATTTACACTTTTGATATATGTATGCAACAAATAAGTGAATTATTGGAATTGATCCTTTAATATTACTCTGCGTTTTCTTTTTTTAAAAAAGCCCCCCAAAATAATTTCTGAACACACAAAAAAGTATTTATTTTGTTGCCCAAGTATAATAATAATAATTATTTTATACAAAAGCATTCAAGCATGCTATGCTCACCAAGATTGCATTTACTTTATCTAAAAAATATCACATATAGTAATATTGTGAAAAACCATTTCAGTTTAATGTTTATGTATTAAAATATTTTAAAAGGTAATTTTTTTCTGTGTGATAGCATCACATGAACACAATAAATAACTTATTATAATTTGTTACAAACATTTATTAGTCAATTTTTGTTTTTGCTATTTTTGTGTAAACCACGCTGCATTTCTTTGATGACTAGAAAGATGTAAAGAGCAGCATTTGTTTTATATATATTATTTTGTTTTTATTTTTCATTTTTTTTCTAAAAATGCATTTATCATGAAACCAGATTGAAAACCGGGCTTTGGTTAGCAAGACGTTTGTGAAAGCTGTGATCCAGAGTAAAGAAATGACTCGTGGCCAGTGTGAACAACTACTGCTGTTCCTCACGGATAATCACACACAGCTCTTTAAGGTACAAACAACCCTTCTTCAGTATTACATTATCTTTCAGAATACTGTGTAAATCACAGACCATTGAGTCATTTTTCTTTTACATATCTAGACACCGTTATCATTGATTGAGGCTGTGAGGAAAACACTACAAACTCTGCAGCAAGGAACGGATCTAGATAAAGTAGCACGTAAGTTCAGTTTTTAAAAAATATTTCATATGTTAGGAAAAGATACATTACATATAGGTTAAACTGAAAACAACGCTTGTAGTCGAAGATAATCCGCAGCACTAGTCCCTAGGAGGGCTTTTATAATTTACAAAAAGTAAAAGTAAAGATTTATTTATATAGCACCTTTTTAAAAGACAAGAAGTCACAGAGTGCTTTACAGTAAAAGAAAACCAATCAAAACGAGGTAAAAGTCTCAGTATATAACTGATTTGACACGTTCTAATTTGATTTAGCATGTCCTTTTTTTCCCTCTCGCAGTGTTTACATTCTGCCAGCAGGTGTCGCACCAGCAGTATGAGGATAACAAAGACAAGGCCACTGTTGACAGTTTAAAGCAGTTAATTCACCATATTGCTCAGAGTGACCGTCTCTCCGCCAAACAGAAGAGACGACTGGCCAAACAGTTCCAGAAACATCATCCAGGCATTTTTCTCCAACACTTCTATGCTACATTCTAGAAACACTGAATAGATTGTTAGTTTTTGATTTATCTGGGTTATATAGAATTATGTCAGGTAGAGTTTTTGGGTGGGGGGAGGGGTTATTAATTGTGGTCTTCGGTCAATAATTAACGACAGTCTATAAAACTGCAGGGTTATGGCAAGCCGTTTTAACATTCAATTCAAGAAACACACTAACATTTCTTTTCGTGTTACTAGTACTTATTTATTACTCGTTGCTATTTCCTTTTTAAAACAGGGTGTCCACAGGGTCTTAAAAAGTTGTAAAATGTCTTCGATTTCAAAAACTAAATTTTGGACCTTAACTCTTAAATATATTATTTATAAATATTATTATATTATATTATTATCTATTCAATGTACTAGTATTTAACAAACAAGTATTAGTATCCAGTAAGACGAAGTACTACTATCTAATTATTAGATAGTAATTATTAGATAATAATAACTACTTAATTTAAAATGTAAAAGTAATTACTTCTTTTTAAAATGCTACTAATACCCAAAGAATAAGCACTAGTACCTAACATAATTAGTAGTACTACAGTATTATTCAGCATATATATACTAAGTATTGGTATAAATTAAATTTTAAAACGGCTTGCCATAGTTGGGTAAATGAATTGTGACATTTTCTGAAACCATCTTTTCAAACAATCCAGGTGTTTTATGCTAACCATGACTTGAGGTCTGGATATATAAAAAATGGTTATAATTGCGTTTAACGTCTGATTGGTTTGGCCAAAAATCAATTACTGTACACTACATAATTTCATCAGGTGAATGAATATGCTGCTTTCATTAGCTTAGATCTAGAATAACATCAATATAATATTACTTGAATTGTGCGATATGCTCAGGTTTTTTAAAAGCTTAGAATTAGTTTTAGTGCACTTGAAATTAAGAAATAGATACATTAAAGGTAAAGATTAAATTTATGCTGATTTTAATAATTTATTTACTTATTTTATTGACCATGAGCACAAAGGATTTTAATGACTGTTGAACTCAATTGCTCATATTAAATAAATGCGTACTTCTGATTTTTAAATAGTTTTGTAGCATAATAGGGTGTAGGCATTACTAGGATTGTCCTAATAATACCTATGTAATAAGGCATTATTCCTAATTATTAGGAAAGACAAAGAGAAGGTTTAATTGCAAAAATTATTTTAACTTCTATAATAACGATGCATGAATGCACTGGATTAACTATGGTGTTATGTACTGTGTCAATGGTATTTATTAAGTAATTGAGAGAAAGGGAATTGCATTGCATTACTGGTACTTTGAGCTAAGTTGACTAATTTTTTTAGATGCACTTTAATTTTAGGATGTTTAAAACTCATTAAATGCATTCAAAAGATCACATGTAGACTGTGTTTTGTGTCTGGACAATATTTTGTGGTCTTTGAGTCTTTTTTGTTATGTTTTGTTTTGAGTAGAAATTTCAAACGTTCAACATTATGAAAGCCAATTAAAAATGTTATAAAAAGATCTTAATTGTTTTTAAAATATGTTTAACAAAATGTGTTTTTAAATCATGTTTATTTTTAATTAGTTTTAAATTCGTATTATTATTTTATTTTAGTCAGTCGTACCAAATAATACTTATGGTGTGTTTAAGTCATTAATATGTTCAATTGTTTTATTTTATTTCAAATTTAGTAATTGTAATACTTTTAGTAGTGTTTTTACTTGTATAAAAGTATATTTTATAATATTTGGTATTTATGTTTAATTACACTGTACAATTACAAAACAAATTTCATTCACAAACATGCTCTAAATAATAGTTGTCTTTGAGAAAACATTGTTTTTGTTTTTATTCTGTAAAGTACTGATGACATTTCAAATAAACAAACAAAAAAATGTTTTCAGATATTTTACATTAATTTTAAAATCAATTTTTAACTTAATGGAATAAACCTGATTTTCAATCATAATAAATAAGTTGGAAAAAATATTTGCACATTTTAATAAAATAAAACAAATAGTAACATTTTACTCAAACCAATACCTATTAAATCCAGAGAAACTGAGCATTGGTCTTAAGTGTTTTTTTTATTACTTTTTTTTTTATTCTGACAGTTTTAGTTTACCATTATGGCAAATGGATGTTAGTGTAGGAATAATAATATTATTAATAATATATGGATATAAATATTAATAATAAAAGTGATATATGGCAATGTATCATATGTGTGATAAAAAAGCAGATAAATGTTAATATTATAATTGTATTTATTGTAATTACATATTATTATTATTATTATTATTAGTTCTGTAGTCCCAACAAAAAGCAAATAAATTTCAGCAGAATATGATGCTGATGATACAAAGGGCAACTTTTTGAGCAATGTTGGCCAATAATGGCAATTTTGCAGAGCGATGTTAATTAGCTACTTTTCTATTTAGAATGGGCAACAATATTGTATCTGTAATAATCAAATCAATATTGAATAAATCGATATTGTTGACAGTATTTTGAAAATCATGACTTTTATCACAGATAGTGAAGCTCCGCGTGTTTCCTCCGGTTTCACCGCGGACTCTCAGGTGTTTTGATGAAGTGTCATGGAGGCTGCGAGCCACCAGCACTGCTGACGGTTTTCCTGCTGTCTCAATCCTCTTTTTAACCTCCCAATCTCCCTGTCAGCTCCTCCGGTGTAAAGGTAAGACTCGAGTCTCCGTGCTTATAAGCTGGAAACTGACCCTGAAGCAGTATTCAGCGGTTATTCATCAGTTTAGTGCAGTGACGCTTTACTCTATTAGCATTAGCATGTTAGCTCAGCTGCTGTCGTGTTTATTATATATTTACACTGTGAAGGGAAGAATATGTTTGTGTTTTAGAGAATTTCTTGTAGATAATTGCCATGTTGCCTTGAGGACAACGTGTAATGTTTACATGTTGACAGTTAAACGTCATTGTCTGTGTTGCTAAACATTGATCAGCATATCCTCATCATAAATAATGTAACTTACTGTTTCTGACTTGATTGGTTATTTTTGGTGTTAAAGGTGAAAGTTGATGGATTTTGAAGATAAACGGACTTAATGGAGTTTTGTTGTGGTGTTCCATTGCAAGTCAGGAGCTCATTCATTAAATATCAGAAATACGTCACACCTTTCCACTGGGACTTCCGTCTAACACTGAAATAAATATTAACACTGCCAGCAATTTTTAAGTATAAGGCGATTTAAGGATAATATTACTATGCAATTCTATCAAGAATAATTATGTTTTAAATAATTCAATGTGATATTTTGTATTATGTATTGTGAAAGTTTTGCTAATATTGTGCCATATATATATATATATATATATATATGTTGTGTGTAGACAACAGAGAGAGAGATTACACACTTTCTTTTTTGTATAAATTTTTATATTTTAAATTTAAATTTAAATATGTATATATATATTGATTGCATTACTTTTAATTGATTATTTAATTTATTTAATTTTTAGTTTTTTAATATTTTTAATCCTTTTTTATTATTTTACATATTTTGAATTGAGAAACTAAGAATTTCAAGTGATTTCTTACTTTTTTACTTAGTTACTGTAGTGGTGGACAATTCTGCTTAATATTACAAAGCTAATTATCGTTGAATAATATTAATTAGTATTTCTTTACTATTGTGGTGTAACAATAAGGTCACTTAAATTAACAATGAATGCAAATGAAATGTTTTTAAAATAATATAAAAAGTAATAATAAAATGAACAATTATCATAATCATAATAAATCAATTTTAATTAATTACAAATGATTATTATTAAAATTATTATTTTAATTAATCACGCTTTTAATTTTCTTTTTATATATATTTTGTGTTTTCTGCCATCTCCAGTCATTTAAACAGAGGGTTAAAAGGGTAAAAACAACTATCACAAAGAACTATTTTATCTGTATAGCTGACAGAGCAGTGGATTTCTTATTTCTGTAAACTTCTTGAGATGCTGTCAGTCTAAAGACATTGTTTACTTTGCTCAGACCTTGCTGAAGATGTGTAGTGACATTTTAATGCATTTTTTTTGTTGTTTTATTTCTTTTTACGCTGCTGTAACAAACAGTGACAATTACATTTTGTATAATTTATTAAGCATTTATATTTGTTAACAGTATGGTCATGTATTATTTTTCTTATCTTCAAAATATTAGATTTAAATTCAAAAAAGATTTAGCAAAAATTATTTCACTTACAACAAATTCAACTAAATCTAAATGATTTTTCTTCTGTTAATTACAGTTTAGTTTGATGTTTTCTCTTAACATATTCACTGGGGTGTACTCTTCTTTTTGCGCTATGATTTAACTTTTTTAAATAAAAATATAATCAATTATCGCATTTTCTGAGGAATCTCTCTCTCTCTCTTTGTAATTGATCTCTAAATTTAATTTAATTTAATTTAAAAATCAATTAGTATCTATCTGAACAATATTGCAAATATTTAAAAATTAAAATTATTGTAAAATAAAAAAGAATGTCTGATTTGGACAAAAAATTAACTTAACTATATTAGTATGTTTATATTTGTATTATTATAAAGTCATGACATATAATTTAAGCTTTTTTATTTTATTTTGTAACAAACTAAACTAAAGCAGAATATAGAAATCTTCACTTGGATGTTTATTTCCATTTTAATTTATGCTTTAATAATTTATGTAATAACGCTGAACTTATCTTATCCGCTGTGTTTTTGACCAACAGGAAGTAAGCCATAGATGACGAAATAACTCTTAAAGCTCATGCACTGTATTGCAGGTTGACAGCCAGTGAAATCATGGAGTCGATGTTGAATAAACTGAAGAGCACTGTGACCAAAGTGACGGCAGATGTTACCAGTGCCGTCATGGGAAACCCGGTCACACGAGAGTTCGAGGTGGGCAAACACATCGCCAGCGGCGGTCCGGGGATGAGCTGGAGGATATACAATGGCACCAAGAAATCTACAAAACAGGTGCACATATTTTTTTATTTAAGTAGTGTGTCTAACTGTTTTTTATCATGTATGTTGTGCATTAAGTGACATAATCATGTTTTATATTGGTAAGTTTATTACAGTAGAAGAGGAAGTCTTTACACTTAGTCTCTTGCATCAGCACAGTTTTTGCTTCCTCACATTGTCTTAATCTTTGTTTATTGTTCATATGTGAGGCATTGTCTTTAAAAAGTTTTTTAATTGTTTTTGTTATTGGTTAATATAGATAATTTTGCAAATGAGCTTTGATTTTAAAAATTTTAATGGATGTTATTGAATATATGTATTTTTATGAATATGAATTTAGATGTTTTACTAGAAAAAGTGATTAGTTCTAAATACATTTTGTTGAACACTATTCAACAGCTATTGCAAAATAAATATGTACATTTTAAATATTTAATATTTTTATTTTTTAGACTTATTTTATTATAAATTGTTTTAGAAATGTATAACAAGAGAAAAATATACACATATATATATATATATACAGTCGTGGCCAAAAGTTTTGAGAATGACACAAATATTAGTTTTCACAAAGTTTGCTCCTAAACTGCTTTTAGATCTTTGTTTCAGTTGTTTCTGTGATGTACTGAAATATAAGTACAAGCACTTCATACGTTTCAAAGGCTTTTATCGACAATTACATGACATTTTTGCAAAGAGTCAGTATTTGCAATGTTGGCCCTTCTTTTTCAGGACCTCTGGAATTCGACTGGACATGCCCTCAATCAACTTCTGGGCCAAATCCTGACCAATAGCTACCCATTCTTTTATAATCACTTCTTGGAGTTTGTCAGAATTAGTGAGTTTTTGTTTGTCCACCCGCCTCTTGAGGATTGACCACAAGTTCTCAATGGAATTAGGATCTTGGGAGTTTCCAGGCCATGGACCCAAAATTTCAACGTTTTGGTCCCCGAGCCACTTAGATATTACTTTTGCCTTATGGCACGGTGCTCCATCGTTCTGGAAAATGCATTGTTCTTCACCAAACTGTTGTTGGATTGTTGGAAGAAGTTGCTGTTGGAGGGTGTTTTGGTACCATTCTTTATTCATGGCTGTGTTTTTGGGCAAAATTGTGAGTGTGCCCACTCCCTTGGATGAGAAACAACCCCACACATGAATGGTCTCAGGATGCTTTACTGTTGGCATGACACAGGACTGATGGTAGCGCTCACCTTTTCTTCTCCAGACAAGCCTTTTTCCAGATGCCCCAAACAATCGGAAAGGGGCTTCATCGGCGAATATGACTTTGCCCCATTCGTCAGCAGTCCATTTGCCATACTTTTTGCAGAAGATCAATCTGTCCCTGATGTTTTTTTTGGAGAGAAGTGGCTTCTTTGCTGCCCTTCTTGACACCAGGCCATCTTCCAAAAGTCTTCGCCTCACTGTGCGTGCAGATGCGTTCACACCTGCCTGCTGCCATTCCTGAGCAAGCTCTGCACTGGTGGCACTCCGATCCCACAGCTGAATCCTCGTTAGGAGACGATCCTGGCGCTTGCTGGACTTTCTTGGATGCCCTGATGCCTTCTTAACAAGAATTGAACCTCTTTCCTTGAAGTTCTTGATGATCCTATAAATTGTTGATTTAGTTCTAGTCTTAGTAGCCACAATATCCTTGCCTGTGAAGCCATTTTTATGCAACGCAATGATGGCTGCACGCATTTCTTTGCAGGTCACCATGGTTAACAATGGAAGAACAATGATTTCAAGCATCACCCTCCTTTTAACATGTCAAGTCTGCCATTCTAACCCAATCAGCCTGACATAATGATCTCCAGCCTTGTGCTCATCAACATTCTCACCTGAGTTAACAAGACGATTACAGACACATTCTGATAAACTCCAAGAAGTGATTATGAAAAAATGGGTTGCTATGAGTCAGGATTTGGCCCAGAAGTTGATTGAGAGCATGCCCAGTCGAATTGCAGAGGTCCTGAAAAAGAAGGACCAACACAGCAAATACTGACTCTTTGCATAAATGTCATGTAATTGTCGATAAAAGCCTTTGAAAAGTATGAAGTGCTTGTAATTATATTTCAGTACATCACAGAAACAACTGAAACAAAGATCGAAAAGCAGTTTAGCAGCAAACTTTGTAGTAATATTTGTGTCATTCTCAAAACTTTTGGCCACGACTGTACACATATCATACCCCATACTATACTTATACTGTATATATGTACTTAATGTACAGATATGACAATGGGAAAACTACATAAAACAAACAAATATATTTTAATTCATATGTTGACATTTTTAATAGATTTTGATTTCATTTTAGCTTTTTAAAAATGTAATACTTTTTTTGTGTGTGTGGTAGGCACATTGAACTAATTCAAATTGGATTTCTGTCTCCCACAGGAAGTGGCCGTATTTGTGTTTGACAAGAAGGTCATTGATCGCTATCAGAAGTTTGAGAAGGACCAGATCATCGATTCACTTAAGAAAGGAGTTCAACAGCTCACCAGATTACGACACCCGCGTCTCCTGACGGTTCAGCACCCACTGGAGGAGTCCAGGTGAACATAACTTTGACCATTTACAGCAGCTCATCTCACAGATGATGCTACTAATCAAACATAAAATGTGGAAACAATGCCGGAATATTTAGAAAGGTTGCTTCTGTGCTTCTGCAATCAATGTGTGTGTGTGAGTATGCATGAGATCAAAAGCAGCAGTTCAGCTGTGGAAAATCTCTCCTAAATAATATATGTTTCTCTTAGGGGATGTCAGATGCAGCTTTGTTCCAGAATGTGGAGTCCTGCTATCTATATAGGAATTTCTTTTGATGCCTTATCCTAAATAAACATCATGCAATAAGATTCAGAGACAGAAAATTAGATAAATTTTACATAAGAATTTTAACATGTTACCCTCAGAGAGACGATTAAGGATTTTGATGTGTAAATCGAATAGATAAGAACTCCTTTGTGCCGACTGCTGTTAAGTTACTGAACAGGGATGCTTACTGGAGTTTGATATAAATTAAATATAAGCTAGGGTTTTATCATATTTATCATGGTTATATTTTTAAATTTTATATGTTTAATTTATTGTGTTGTAATGTGTTCTGACCATGTCATGGTTGTCATAATTGGCCATAATTGGGACAATAGAGTATAAACAACAACAGAAAATCCAAAAATTGTCTGTTCACAACTAGTCATGACCAGGCTACAAGACACAACTAAATGAATCAATTGCACTTGCAACAAAATAGATGTAATTTATAAAAAAAATCATGTAATTATTTAATGAAATGAAACAATGTAAGCCATTTTAATAACTATTAAAATATTATAAAAATATTACAAAAGAAATGAGTTATTAGAAATAATTTATTAAAACTATTGTTTAAAATTTTGAAAAAAAATCTCGCCATTAAACAGGACTTATTGCTTAACATTATTTGAAACATCCATCTGTGTAATTTTCTATGTGATTTTTTTTTTGATTACTCAATAATATTTTCTACACAAATATTAATTAATGCAGGAAAAAAAAAAAACATAACAACATTTTATGAACAACATAATGATGTTATGAACAACACTTGTTCCAATTTTCTGTGTTTTTATCTGTGGTTTTTTTCCTCACTTGTTGCCTTTGTCTGTTTGTCTCTAGAGACTGTCTGGCGTTCTGCACAGAGCCTGTGTTTGCCAGTCTAGCGAATGTGCTCGGCCAGTGGGACAACCTGCCCAGTCCTGTTCCCACAGACATCAAAGAGTACAAACTCTATGATGTAGAGACAAAATACGGTTTACTGCAGGTGAGAGTAAAAAATTTATTATTTTCACATGGCAAGAACAAATACATGTCATATTTTACAGCTACAAACTACAGCTCTAATAATACATTGTTATTGAATAATTAGTTTACAAAAAAGATAGCATGGTATAGCATGATTTACCATGTTGCTATCATTTTCCTAGCATCATTTCCAAACTGCTGATGTTTAAGGTTGTTGCTAGCACTAATTTGGTTGGAAATATTCTGGAGGCCATTACATGTTTGGGAAAGTACCAAAATCAGCTGAAAGCTTTTATTATTTGTAAAATTATGGCTGGCAGTTAGGACTGCATGATATTGGAGAAATATGATATTTCAAAATATTATATATAATATTCAAAAGTATTTTCTGCTTTATGTGTTGCGATATGAATACAGTATCACCAGATAGATTGAATGGCTGTTTTTGGAAACAATTCGTTAAGTTTTATGGATTACGACGATTCTGTCGGGGAGTGAATCATGCATAAAATATAATAAACAAATGAAGAGCATAGATAAATACAATAGCACAAAGATGAACAGGGCTTTATGCTTTTCTGGGGAGTCTAACAATATTCATGTACAGAAATTAAATAATCATGTGTAAAATAGCACTGTAGTCTTCTTTGTAAAAATAATTCAATAAAATAAATCTTTATTAAAGATAGACATTTCTTGTGTCTAAATACTTAAACCTCAGTCACATTAGAGTTTGATCATGCAAAATTCTGTCATTCGGCACTGTAAAAAGGGGCAGGATAAAAGCGAGCGATTGCTCCATCCATACAGTATTTTACAATTCTGTACAGAAAGGTCACATTTTGATCTATTGGTCTCACGCAATCACCTGATGTGATTTCGCATGTCTGAGTTCATCGATCTTGAACTTGCTGGAACACAGCGGCATGCGAAACTTGTCGCACGAGCTTATGTTTCCAGTCTGTCCCATTTGGATGCTTATAAATGCAAGTCAATGAGGTGAAAAGTGCCATGTGACCACGGCGTTACACAGTCACAGGCTTTAAAAACACATGTAAGTGATAAACTTTCTCTCCATTATGGTTAAATTCTGCAGTGACCCCAAAAATCTCATATGTTCTAAATTGTGTCTCCTGGTCAACTATAATCCCAAAATATAAACTCAACATTGCAGATTCTGGTATCTATGCTAAAATTATATGTTGTGCAGCAACACTGGGGATGTTTCTGCTATGAAATATCACATTGCTAGCAAGGTGCTGTTGTGAATTTCTAAGACGAGACAAAACCAGGGAGGCTTTCGGGTATCTTCAAAACAGAATTCTTTAATAAGAACTCAGCATAGCTGTGGCGTTCATCGAAAGATCTCTCATTCTAGTGCAGCTAGGCACTCAATATATAAATTTTTACAGCCAGTGATACATAATAGGAGGGGGCAAACCTCAACAAAGCATGCAAATGAAGCATTGTTGTCAGCGGGGTAAATTGCATCTCCAGCCCCGATCTCATCAGCATATAAGTACCCATTCATGTTACATTTTAGCATGAAAACAAAGTGTGCAAATTAAGTACTGGAGCCAGAACCCGTCCTGCCACTTGACCAAAATGAAAGTGTTAACTAGCCATTTGTTAGACAATAGACACAACTGACAATTTGCATTACTTTGGAGACAGGTTCAGGTATTTTACATATAGGCTCCCTCAGAATGCATTTTACAATGTAATTTATATATTTAAAGAAATTTGTAATCTTTCAGTGCTAACATGAATTACAACTCTAGCATATTTTAGCTTCTTTGTATTATGATTTATCTTGTTGCAAGATTTTTTTTCTTTTTCTTTTTGTTTCTCAAACATACAGAATGTTTTTGTTCAGTGTTTTGAAAATCCACACTTTGTTAGCTTGTTTTAACATGTTGGTTACATGATTTAGCTTGTTGCTGGCATGTTTATGAGACGAATTAACAATGCTTACTTATACGTTTAGCATGTTGTTAGCATGATTTAACTCAGGTTTCTTGGAAGAATAAATAGCATAACTTTCTTAAGCCAACATGTTAAAAACCCTTTTTAAGTAATGTTCTAAAATGAAAATGATCAAGTATTAATGGTTTTAATAGCAAAAATTAATTCATTAGCGTTCAACAAATACATCTATGTCATCTTTTAAATTTGATGGCTAATAATTACATATTTTTCTGTTTTCTCTTTCTGTTTTCTCTATCAGGTCTCAGAGGGTTTGTCGTTCCTCCACAGTGGGGTTAAAATGGTTCATGGTAACTTGTGTTCAGAGAACATCATCCTGAATAAGAGCGGAGCCTGGAAGATCATGGGCTTTGACTTCAGTATCTCCTCCAGCAACCCATCTGTTGCTGAGGTTAACAATCAGAATTAGTCTCTAAAGTCCTAGAGAACAGACATCAAGCTCTTATTTTCTGCTGCTTTTAACCAAGTTGAAGTCTAAAGCACTGTTTGTTTCTGCCTTTTAGCCCAAGTATGTGTGTAAAGAGTGGGATCCCAATCTCCCGCCTCTTTGCCTCCCGAACCCAGAATATGTGGCTCCCGAATACATCCTGTCGGTCAGCTGTGATTCAGCCTCTGACATGTACTCACTGGGCGTCTTGATCCATGCCGTGTTTAATGAAGGCAAACCTGTCTTTAAGGTCAACAAGCAGGACATATTCAAGAGCTTCAGTCGACAGCTGGACCAGGTGGGCATTCTGCAGAAACTGCTTTTTATAACATTGTCATTGGGGGGTGTTTTTTGAGTGAGGTTAGGCCTGTTTGAAGGTTTTGCTCCCGTTTCAACCCAAAACGATGTACTATTACGCAATAAAGTAATCCTGTGGCACAGCAATATGCTAATATTGTACCCAAACATTAAAATATCAGCCATGCCAAGGCATTTTATAATAAACCAACCATAGGCGGAGGGTGAACAAACTCCAGGGTAGGGCTAAGATATGCGCTTTCCTTTAATGCATTTAAAAAGATGTGGGTGTCACAAAATACTTTTTAAACCAATGTTTTTTAAAATTATTATTTAATGTGAACAAAACTTAATAAAAATAAAAAATGTATTTATTACACCACCTTATTGAAAACACTGTATCAATTTCCTCTTCGTGACATGCCCGTGCGCATTCCATGCAAACTTTTTCCACAGCTGCCGATCTAGAGACAGCCATGCTCGTCATTATTTTAAATATCTGTGGAAAATACTGATCCTGGACCAGCAATTATGAGCACCAGATTATTTAAGATTATAGAAAAATTTATAGATATAAGATTTATAGATTATAAAAAAGAGCAATTATTTATTTACTAATTTCTAAAAGAAGACTACGTCAAAAAACTATATATATAAAAAAAAGTATATATATTAAGTATATATATTTTACATTTTAGAATGTTTTCAATTGTAAATACATTTGACATATTTCAAAAATTATTCAAGTGGTTTGGTGCTCAAAGGTTTCTTTTTTTCATTGTTCAAAAAGCTCAATTTTTTTTGTAACTTTTTGTAAAGAATTCAATTATTTTATCCTGCAAGGAAACATGAAAATGACCTCAAGTGACAATTATTATACATTGTTAATTTTTACAAAATATTTCATTTATTAATTTGAACATTTTGAACAACATTTATTTTTAACATTTTCTTCATCAAACCTCAAAAATGTGTCATGGTTTACCCAACAATATTAAGCAGCAAAAAAACAAAAACATTACCAGATTAGATTTAGATTTATTACCAAATTAGTACCAGAATAGCATGATTAGAGTTATTTCTGAAGCACCAGGAGACACTGAACACTGTATAGTAAACATGACATTACAATATGTTAAAAGTTTGCTTGATATCCAGTTTGACTGCTGTAAGTTGACGTGACTGGAAAAGTTCATTTGATTGAGCTAAAAAGAATAAGTCAGCAAGATTCAATTTTATTTTTACATTGCAGTGTATAGGCACAGCATTCAGCACCTAAGAAGTGCACGTTCTGAGCAGTGGTGTGTTTGTGATACTTTAGCAATTAACATACCCTAATGTAAAATTATATAATTGGGAAAACTGTTGTCTAAAGGCAAAAATAAAAACCAATCTAATGCCTAATACAGGCTTTTGTGACATCTGTACTCCTGGATCAATTTTGTCCCATTTCACAGAAACAAAGGCACTAATATTTGACATGCCGGTGTAAAAACTGCACAGTGTTTTTTCCTATTTAGAGCAGCATAAAATGTGCTAATCTCATCATGTTCCTCATCCTGATATGCAGCTGAGTCATCTGAGTCCAGGAGTATTGAGTCAGATCCCAGAGGAGGTCAGAGAACATGTGAAGATGCTGCTCAGCGTCACCTCGAACGTGCGTCCAGACGCAGATCAGATGACAAAGGTCAGATCTTTCCCTCCTTGCTGCTGTTTTTCCAGGGATTTTTTTGGGCCAAGTCATGAAATATCAGCTTTTTTTCCATTTTAAATTGTACTTTTCTTTTATCAAAATGTAACTTTTCTATACTTAGTTTTTAGCATGTTGTTTCTTGTGTTTTACCTATTGTTTTGGTTAGGCAAATTTTCAGTGCTATTTAATTGATCTACGCTGCCATATGTAGCTTTTTTTAGTTCATTTAGTTAAGTGAGTGTCTAATGAATGGCTCACTATACCCATCAACAGAGAGAAGTAGTTCAGCCTATATCACCAAGATCATGACTGAAAGTGAAATTGTGTGTGCTTAGATTCCCTTCTTCGATGACGTTGGAGCGATGACTCTTCAGTACTTCGACTCGCTTTTCCAGCGGGACAACTTACAGAAGTCTCAGTTCTTCAAAGGACTCCCGAAAGTGCTTCCCAAGTTGCCCAAGGCAAGAGCAAAAATAAGCACAGCATTATTCAGCAAGAAGCATCACTAATGACTCAAATTAAAGAATCATCCAAAATTTGTCCAATTACGTGGCATTCCATGTTATACACTACATCGAATTTTCAAAGTAATTTATATAGGTGTGTATGCTTCAATATAAATTCCAAGAAACAGATATGGAAAACATTAAGAGATCAATCAAACTACTAATGACATGTCTATCATATTTGAAAGAAATTTGCAGTTTTCAAACATACTAATTCCTACACAGTATCAATGTTACTTCAGTGTGTTCAGAAGTGTTAAGAAATAATAATTTAGTGGAATTGAAAACACTTGTTATAAGTGTATTCTTTATAGCATAGAATAAAATAGCAAAATCTTTTCACTACACGCTTGTCATCATAGATAAAAAATAAATTGTATAAACTTTAAGTATCTAGTATTTAAGTTTATCTGTTAAAATAAATGCTGCATATTTGTGGTTTATTTCCAGTAAATACTGACACATTGATCAGTGATGTGTTTTATGGCCTTATGTGTATACATTCTTTTGTTCTGTGTTTCTGTCATCAGAGAGTTGTTGTGTATAGAATCCTTCCAGCCCTCACGTCTGAGTTTCTAAATCCTGACATGGTGCCGTTCGTCCTTCCAAACGTGCTGCTCATTGCTGAGGAGTGTACAAAAGAGGAGTATGTGCGCCTCGTTCTCCCAGACCTCACCCCAGTTTTCAAAATGCAGGAGCCAGTGCAGGTATATACATGAATACTACTGAGTGCAAATTTGCTTTCAGGTGTTATCAACTCCTTAAAAGGATCCTTAAACGAAAAGGACAGTTCTGTCTACTTGTTCTACTTGTTTCAAACCTGTTTGAGTTTCTCTCTTATGTTGAACACAACAGAAGGTAGTTTGAAGAATGTTGTAAACTGACTACTGGTATTTTTATTTTATAACTGAGAATGTTAATGGCCACCGGCTATCTACAATCTACCTCCAAGCTACAGTGATGATTCACCATTCTGGCCTTGTCTTAAATTGTGTAATGTTGCCTTGCAACGCTACATGCCTGTATTATTTTAAGGTTAAAGTTTGTTATTGCTTACTTTCTTTCATGCCATCAGGCCAGCAACATGGTGAGTGAAGTGTCAGTCTTTGTGGTTGTTTACATTATGATAAATGTATATTTTATTTATGTTGTTTTGTTTTTGCTTGTTTGTTTGTTTGTATTTTTTCCACTAATATTTACAAAAATATATATTAGACAACATTTTTTAACATTGGTGCAAAACTATATGAACTAATACAGAATAACATAATTGACAACACCTCACCCACCCCATATAAACAAGAAATGACAACACTCACACTTAGAAATAAAAGTGAGGATTTACAAACTTAAAATGCTAGCTTCCCAAGAGTCTCAGGATATGTCCCCCTGTGGCTTTACCTTTTTTCTGTGAAGTTTCAAGATGTAGCTGTTCCATTTGAATTACATATAGCACCTCATTCAGTCATCTTTAATAACAGGGAGCCTTTAATTAAGTAAAATAATCTTTTTGGCTGCTTTTAACTGATATTTTAATGTGGTTTTTATGAGTATATTTGTGTGTTTTAGCATTTTTTCTGTTTAGCATTGTTCTTGTTGCATTTTTGTTGTTTTTGTGCTATTAAGCATTGTATTTTTTTCTTTTCTTTTTTTGTTCAAGTCAAAACGTTTAATAGGATGGCTCCTAGTTCTATTGAAAATTTACTCTCTTCTCTCTTGTGTCCAGATCCTGCTGATATTTCTGCAAAAGATGGACCTGCTTTTGACCAAAACACCTCCTGAAGACATCAAGAACAGTGTTCTGCCAATGGTGTACAGAGCAGTAGAGGCCCCTTCTGTTCAAATACAGGTGTTTTTATATATATATATATATATATATATATTTTTTTTTTTAAATGTATAAATTATCATTGTCTGATTTGAGTATTGTAATTTATCAATGTTTTGACAAAGTATTGAAGTATAAAATGTTTTTTTGTTGTTGTTGTTAAACAGGAACTTTGTCTTAATATCATTCCCACATTTGCCAATCTGATTGAGTACCCATCTATGAAGAACTCTCTTATTCCTCGTATCAAATCTACCTGTTTACAGACATCCACACTGGCGGTTTGTGTCCTCTTATGTGTTTAATAACATAAGAAAATATTCAATGTACTGATACAGTAATTTTGAGGTTTGTTGCTGTTAAGGTTTGACTTGTCTGTTTCTCGTCCTGTTTCAGGTAAGGGTGAACTCTTTGGTTTGCCTTGGGAAGATCCTGGAGTATCTGGATAAATGGTTTGTCATTGATGAAATTCTACCATTCCTGCAGCAGATTCCATCCAGAGAACCAGCTGTGCTCATGGGCATTCTGGGTAATTTAGTTCTTCTTTTCAATGCACCGTTTATCCTTTTTATGTATATGTGACAACAAATAATAGCTATGGATAAAATTAAGTCAACAAATTACATTTTTTTACGTTGATGTTTTGCTCCAATGCATAACTATAAATCAGACTTTTATTTTTTTTTACATAGATGTGTGTATGGTGCTTTTTAGGTTCACTTTTCATGTGAATACGAGATTTGCTCACACTGTTATTTTATGACTTTTATACACTGAATATCTTTCAGTTTAAAATATATCAGGTAAATTTGATAACTTATTAAAGGTCCTGTGAAGTCCTGAAATGTGCATTTTTTTTATTTGAAATTTGACGTAATATCAACTGAAACATGAAGACAGGGTGGGACATATAGTATGCCCCTTTATAAAAACGGTCAATAGCCTTTTGTTTTTATCACAGCTCTGCCACTAAGAGTGGTTGAGCTCAAGTGCATCAAATGAAATTTAAAGCAGAAGCGACTTAAAAGGGGTGGGACTTGTGAGATACCAGAGAGCATTTGATTGGTCAGAAGATTTGATGAGAAAGTGAGACGGTGCCGCTGTTCTTCAAACTAGTTTTATACAAGGTTTTATTCATTTAAAATATTGTTCAATATAATCACGTTCTTTAATATATTTAATACCTGTCCGAATAAGTATGTTTTACATTTTTATAATTATGTAAAAAGATATTCATTGTCTTCACCTGCATTTTTGCCTATTTCACTTAATTTCCAGAGCAATTTTATAAAATAATTCACAATTTTTTTTTGTAAACGTATACTTTTGGAATGCCCTATTGTTATCAGACAACAATTGTTATGTGAAGAGACTTTAAATGAAATATATATAAATATTAGTTCTTCAAAAATGGTAAAAATCTTATCAAAGGTAAATATAAAAAACGTTTAGTTTTTTTGTCTTATTTAAGAATTAATTATTGTTGTAGATGTATTTTTATTGTTATAAACCTTTTTATTATAGAAAAGTTATTTTTTAAAACAAAATGTTTGTAAATGTTATCCTTTTTTGCCATGACATAACCAGAGAAGCTGATATGGTAATAAATTATAAACTGTCTCTTTCTCTCTCTCTTCTTTTTTTTTTGTTTGTTTCTCCAGGCATCTACAAGTGCACTTTCACTCATAAGAAACTGGGCATCCCAAAGGAGCACCTTGCTGGAAAGAGTTTACCTCATCTGGTGTCACTTAGTATTGATAACAATCTTAACCTTAACCAGGTAACAGCACAGGCTTGTTCATTCAGTCAATATGAGCTCAACTCAATGTCATTTCAGCTCAGACCCTGTTGTGGTTGTGTTTGTGACCTTTTGTGTCTGTGGTTTTTCTCAGTTTAACTCTTTCATGGCTGTGATCAAGGACATGTTGAGTCGCATGGAGGCCGAACACAAGACCAAACTGGAGCAGCTGCACATCATGCAGGAGCAGCAGAGGTGATTTATTTTTATTTATTTTTTTGTCATTTTTCTATTCATTCCGTTGATCTAGTCTGATCAAAATGTATCAAATTTGCATCACACAGCCTAGTTCAGGGGTTATCACATTAGGGTCCACATTCCAACCAGAGGGCCTGAAATTTGTGCTAGCGGATCTGTGGAAAGTTTTGGGGAAAAGTATTGTAAAAAAAGAAAAAGAAGTAAAAATATTACATGGATAATAATAATAATAATAATAATAATAATAAAAATATCTAAGTAAATTAATAAAACACACGTTAGTATTAGTTTTATTATTACTAATAGTGTTTTTTCTTTACTCATTTTAAAATATTTGTATAATTGTATTAATATTTTGAGATTTTAATGAATCTTGTTTAAAAAATATAGTTACGTCAATAAATTGGTCGCTTTTATTAAAAAAAGCAACACACCAAGACTGGATAGAAAATGTATATCAAAAACTCTAATATCAATTTATTTATTTATTTATAAAAGGCCTTGGAATATTTTATTTTACATTATTAGTTTTTATGTCAGATTTTTTAAATCATATCTATTTGAATCCTTTTATTTCAAGTTTTGCGTATTAGTATATTAGAGGATGAAATTATTGAAATTCTCTTTATAAAAAGTAAAACAAAAACCGCCAGTTCCAGAAAAGTACTGCCGTTGTCACTGAATCATTCATTTAGTCAATTCACTATCTTGATTCATTCAGAAAAGAAGTGGCTGTGGATGCGTCATTGACCCATTGATTTGTTCAAAATTTTTGATTCATTCATCAGCAAAACAGCACTTTGTTTTTTCTTGTTTTTGTTTTTTCTTATGAAATGAAAATTTGATGAAATGGAGTCAAAACAAACATTATTGTGCCTAATATGCAAGTCAATTCATGTTAGTTCACAATTTGCGCATTCAGAGATGTAATCTATTGATCTTGAGCAGAATGCGCAAACAAATGGCGTGCTTTATTTTAAAAACACAATGCAAAGAGACTCATTTCAATAAGTCGCTCCCTTTTGCAATTTAATGAGGGAATTAAGCTATATTGTGCTTTTATATTTTGTTCATTTACCAAAAAAATGTTTCAAAGCAAAAACAGTGGGCCTTCACAGTCAAGTTAATGAATGAGAAATGCGAAGAAAAAATATATAATAGTAATGTAACTTAGTAAAAACTAAACATTTTCCAAGTTATAATTTAGGCCTATGCTTTTTTCACAGTATAAATTGAGTGTTAAAACAGTACACTCTATAGATGCATTTTACATTTCCTTGATCATATTTGGTGGTGTGATAAAATATTGTTTCAATTATACAGATACAATTTTATTGAAAATGATTGCTTTCGTTTGTGCAGGAGTTTAAATATTACAAACCCTATGAACCAATCAGAGGACACAAAGAGCACACCTAGCCCAGCCACGCAAGTCAGAGATGTGAGTAAGCGCATCGGTTGTACATCCAGAAACTGATCCACAGCTTTTAAATGCAGCTGTGTTGTAAAATGAACTGCAATAACTAATTTCTCTTTGCCTTTTGATAGATTGATGAGATCTTTGGTGGCAGTTCAGCAAATGCTGGCGTGAATGGTAAAGAAAACGGTTCATCTTCTGTCTCACAGCCTTCACGAGTGAGTGCATCTAAGCCATTAAAAACATTTTTGGGATTGCTTGGTTTTCCTGATGAGGTCAGATGGTTGTTGACATTAGAGCTGTTGTTTGTGTTGTGTTCAGGTGTCTCTCACTTTGGAAGAAAAGCAGCGATTGGCTAAAGAACAGGAACAGGCTGCTAAACTAAGAAGTCAGCAGCCTTTGGCTCCACAGAGCATCAAATCAGCCACAACAACACCTCAGGTAATGAACACTAAAGAGAGAGTGGCTCATTTTGCTGTAAAAATGCCAGAATCATGCCTTAATCAGTATCTGAAATTCACACTAGCAGAGAACTATTTTGAAAATAAGGTGGTAGAGTTTTATTACATTTAAGTTCAAAATAGTTAAATATCTTTGATAGTCACTCATTTTTGCTACTAATTTAATGGTATAAGGATGTTTAAATCATCAAAAAGTAATTTGCAACCATAATTTTAAATGTTACTAATAATATACCTTTTTAATGTAAGCTTGTTTTCACTACAAAATCGCAAATTGACATCTGTCTATCAATCTTTTTTTTTGTTGCTTTGCTATTAAAATGAAGTCTGAATTGCAAGATAAAAAAATTGTGAGAAATAGTCACGATTCCAAGAAAGCCTGCAGACTAGCAGCTGCAAGGGGAAAAAAAGTTTGTTCCTCACAGATCTGACCTTTTTTTCTGAAATGTGAGTCAAAATTGTGATAAAAGGTGGGATTTTTTGGGGGAGAAAAAAGCTTCCATACATTTTTGATAATTATTACTAGTACATTTTCTTGTGGTTTTTATTGCTTCAACTAACCTTCCCTTTCCAATAAAAGGGCAAAAATAACTCATTGTAATCTAATGCTATTCACTGAAAATTAGCTATAAACTTGCAAAATAAATATAACACAAAGCTGCAATTATTCAGTCAAAATGTATTTTAGATCTGAATGCACTTTTCGGAACTTAAAAGTTCAGAAGTGGTTAAAGGCAGATTATTTATTTATTTGATTTTTAAAAAATATGTTGTACAGATATGTTTCAAGTCCAAGTCTTGTGCTTGACCCTTGAATGTTGCAGAATTATTCACTCATAGCATAAATACTCTTTTGTTTTGCCATTTCAAAAATGGGTCTTATGTACTTGTGATTAAGTAAATGCCATTAAATGTATCACAAAGGGTGTACGTGTTAGAGAATCCACTGATATTATCATCTTTATGGGAAATGGAGTCACATTTTTCTCCTTCTTTTTTTATTATTGCTTGAGTTTATTGTAGAACAGTAAGAGTTGTAGTTCCTGAAATTAAATCAAGCCAGTTTATATACACTCCTGAACTACTCTGCAGTAAAGTTATTCAGGTGTATTGATTTGGTTTAATCGTTTCCTATAAATATGATACTTTTCAAAAAATCTGATTACATAATTTTAATGTCTTTACTGCAAACGAACAAAAAAACATAACTTTTTTCACATTTTAAAGTGCTTTAAATTTTTTTTCTTTGAATCAAAGTTTGGGATAATGCATGGAGCAATTTGATTGGTTGCTTGCTTCATGGTTTTATGTACAGAATTGTTTGTTATGCCAATGAAGAAAAGGAAGCAAGTCTTCTGAAACTACAATCGGAAGGGATAAAGATTTCCTCATCAAACTTGCATCAATTTGTGTAGTTTATGCAATGTTAAGCCAAAGCAATAAAACACAATCTATAACTGAAGAATATTTCCATTGTTCAGGCAAAGGATCTAACCAGCAGCCTTCTGAACAACATGACGTCCCTCAACAACATGTCCTTAAACTCTGGCACCAGGACGATGCCCATGCAGGGCAACACGATCTCTTCCACCTTCCCAGCAGCACCAACCATGGGTGGAATGAGTACAATGAGCATTAGCAATGGCTTCAATTCCCCCATTGGTTTCCAGACAGGAGGAATGGGGATGGGTATGAGACCTCCCACTCCTGCACTCTACAGCGGCATGGCCACCACAACCAGTACTCCAAATTTCAGTGCCCTCACTCAAAATCAGAACCAAAACCAGCCAGGCAAACCCCAAGACATGTCAGCACTAGACTCCCTTTTCGCTTCCAACAAACCCAAAGTCAGCCTGAACCAAATGGCCCCTAAACCGACCCCAGGAACCAATGCACCTTCTCCATGGATCAGTCAGTTTGGTTCAGGCCAACCGTCCCAATCTGCACCCATACAGTCAAATCCGATGGGAGTTCAGGGGGGTTTCGGGATGCAAGCAAATCCGTTTTTCAACCCTCAGAACTTCTCGCAACCTGCGGCCTCTTCCACAATGAACACTGGGATGATGAAGCAAAGCGCATCGGTCAACAATGACCTCAAAGACCTTTTCGGATAAAACGTATGCCTTTTGGTTTACATTTGTGTGGAAGAAAATCAGCAGCGAAGATCACAGTCGAAATTTCGGTTAACCATGGGATCCTTGAAGGACAGTGTTTAAATAGGGTTTTGTCTTTTTTTTTTTTTTTTTGCTCATAACAATGATTTGCCTTCTTCAAACAGTCAACTTATCACTATGTGTGAATCAAAATCAGCCGACACAAAACAAACCTTCACATTTCTATTGAAAGATCAGGCTCTTCTCCAGAAAGCTGCTTCAGTCGGTCACTGTTGGTTATTTTCTGTATCGTTTGAAGCAGAAATATTCACTTGAGCCTCACATTCACGTCTTGGCTGAATGAGCCAACTTTCTCTACCAGAACAAATGTCATTGATGGCTGGATTTGGCTATGGATTTGCTGATAGAGTCTATCTAGAAGAAGAAAGTGATCACTTTTGTCACAGATGTTAAAGGAGGCACTTCACTTTTTTGAAAATAGCCTATTTTTACAAGTGCCCTAGAGTTAAACAGTTGAATTTTACCATTTTATTAATGTGTTTGACCTAACTCCAAGTCTGGCGGGAGCCCATTTAGCTTGGCTTTAGCATAGATAGTTGAATCAGATTAGTGCATTAGCATCTCGCTCAAAAGTGCCCAATGAGTTTCGATAATTTTCCTATTTAAAGCTCAACTCTTCTGTAGTTATATTGTGTGCTAAGACTGACAGAAAATGAAAAGTTGTTGTTGATATTATTATATTACAATTTTATTAAAGTAATATCATTGCGCCTGCTGCAGCCATACCATATATAATTGTATTAAATTATATACTATAATTTAATATAATACTTTGATTTTTATTTCAGAATGAGAGTATAGTTCCTAGTTCCAGACTAGAAAACAGCAACCTTTTTTCCCCCATCAGTTTTAGTACATGCTGTAACTACAGAGAAGTCGAGCTTCAAATAGAAAAATTATTGAAACTCTTTGGACATTTTTGAGTGAGATGCTAATGGTCTAATCAGAATGAATTACCTATGCTAAGCTAAGCTAAAAGTGCTCAAGCCAGAGATTGACTGAATCGATTCAAAACTGGTAAAACTCAACTGTTTAACTCTAGATGAGTTGTAAAATGAGCCTATTTCCAAAAAAAAGTGAAATGTTGCTTTAAGTGATAAACAAATGAAAATGCGGTGCACATAGTCTGGGCCTGAACGAGTCTTTTTATAATGTGTTCAATGTGTATATACTGTATCTGGTGATTTGTTGCTTGAGTTTTATACTGATACATGATCCACTGAGGGGAAACTTTTTAAATAAGGACACTGTCATACTGTAGGTGCACTAAATGTAATAGAGCTTAAAAAAACCTATAGGGTTTGAGATGTTTTGGGATATTGTCAGTACTTTACAGTGAGTTTGTTTGTCTTTGTTATGGCTTCTGTAAGACAGAATTCGAGAGCCTCTTTTATGAAACATTTCTGGTTTGAAACTTCTTGGGCGAATCTCATGAAAAAGGTCACGTTTCAGTCCAAAATCAAAGCAGCATTTCAGATTTGCTTATTTGTGAAAATTGCAAGTAAAATTTTCATTGCTGTGAAAAATATAATTAAATCAGTACATTAATTACAACCCATGACAATACATTTCACGTACGTGAGTTTTCATTGGTATATAATATTTTTCACGTTACAGTAGTAAGAATGAGATCACTCATCTCATGGTTATGTATCCTTCTTTCGCATTTTGGTAATGAGAAAAATGATCAATTTTGCATTATGGTAATGATAAAGGGATTCTTTTTTTGTCACATTGCTGTAATCTTTTTTTATTGCCTTTCGGTAATGGTATAGCAATATTTATTTTCTCTTTGCTCCAAGGAAAATTGTTTTTGCATTACAATGAAGATAATGACCAAATTCGTTTTTTCCACATTGGATGTTTCAGGTGTGAAATTTTCACATTACCGTAATGATCTGCTTTTGTTTCAGGAAGTATCATGGCATCTAATGCAAAAAAAAATTTCTGCATATTTTGATTTTGGCATGAAATACTGTAAACTGTTGCACAAATTAATGGCAACAGCTTGTTTACCACCAAGTTTTAACATAGAAAAGCGTGTTTCATCAATGAAGCTTGATGCGTTTGTTTCCCTTTCAGTTCTCTGCTGTTACTTACTGCCCTGTCTTTGTTAAATAATCTGTATTATCTTGAAATGTTGCATTTCTTAAGGACGTTAGTTACTGATCATTTCATGTCGATACATTAAGTCCACTTTTCTTTCTTTTTTTTGGAGGGGGACAGTTTTCAGTTGCGAAACGTGACCAACTAAATTCCATATCATGTTATTTTGTATCATGACCAAACAAAATGCTGCAACACAGCATATCACCAAAATGTGTATTATTTCTGGAAAAAAAGATGAAGTGTACAGTATATAGAGAGGAACTGCCACTTTATTTATTTTTCTTCTTTTTTATCAATACTTGTTAGTGAATCACTTTCCTGAGGAGAATTTTTAATATTCAGACAGGTTTTACTCAAAGGGAATGAGAGGCCTTATGTTGAGAGTTGTGCAATAACAGGTCTGTGTTGGAGATTGTAAAAAGAAATCACTTTTCTGTATGAGTGTTTCTGTACATGCAGTTTTCAGATTAATTATTGTAGATAAAACGTCTGGATTGTTTTAATTTAAAGAATGTGAACTGGATTGTTGGTAAAATGGTGATTTTTGGAATAAAATAAATTGATTATTAAAGGGTAATACCTTTTCACTTCCAACTTCTTTTTTCCAAATGTTTTTTTATGAAGAAAAGTTATTTTTTTTAACCTCTACATTCTTACAGCTATGGAAAAACAAAGACCACTTGAAAATTCCTCAGAATGGGGTATAAGAACTGTCTTTCCATTATAAAATTGCCACGTTTAAGGTCTGATTTCTTTATAAATCAGTGATCTTCACTGCCTGATAGATTTATGATGTAAAGTGGGTCTCAGACCGGACAAGAAACGCTGCATTAAATTCCATTTCCCCTGCCATATCTTTAAAATATGACAGTTTATTTTTCCCCAGTATTTTCAATGGATTTTCTGCGCTCGCCTGCTGATCCTGACGGCGCTAGCGGTTACACGGTCTTTCATCTCGTTTTACACTTGAACAACTAAATGAATGCTTAAGTCTATTTAACTGAATGTATTGTAATTACATTACAACATCGATGCTGTAAAAGGAACCTTATGAAATTGAAAATAGTCACATTAAGCTTTCACCGGAAGTTTATCATTGGCTGAAAAACACTAGATGTGCATATACCCCATTTACTGTATTTATTAGCTATGGCTAGAAATAAAATGTAATTTTTTTATTTTGTATATGTATATATGTAATATTTATATTATAAATATTAATATAAATAAAATATTATTTTAATATAAATATTACCATTTGGGATTTTTTTTCTGAGAATGGTCATCATAATAAACGTTATAAAAATCTGTATTATTCTGCCAAATATTTTACCAAGTTGTATGAAGAAAATGGTTTAAATACGTTTTATTAAAAATGGCTAAATATACAGAAACATAGAAACAAAGCTTACAATGTAATTATGAGAGTAAAGACAATAGCAAATGTAAATGAGAAGAGTGATGTCAGTTTTATAGATTAAGTCATGGAAAAATCGAGGAAAATTTATTGACCAATAACGTGTCAGAGCCCTTTGTTGGGATTTGCATAAATAATGTAAACGGACCTCTCTAAATAAAATCCCCCCCCCAAAAAATTGTCCTCATAAATTTAATTGGTAGTTAACAAAAAAGAAAAACCACCCATTAGGCATAATATAATGTTTTCTAATCATAGTTAATGCACTGAAAAGAAAAGCTGAAAACAACAAGCAATATAAAAAAAAAATCATGATAACTGACTTACTTATGGCAGTTAATAAATCCTGTGACATGAGTTAGCATGGAAAAACAACATTTAAAAAAAAACTTCATATCAACATATTTTAGTTATGGCCAGCAAACATTGCATAAACCAACATCCTGAGATTATTCATACAGAGCTACAGTAAAAGTAAACAACAGTCTTATTGCTGAAGGCGTCGTACGGCTCTCCTCGTGTTAGTGTGCAGGTTGTTCTGAGTCATGGCTGCAAAAACAATGGATTTAAACATTTATGCAAAAGAATGTGTATTTTCAGCTAGATCTCATGAGAAAACTTAACTATTTTTATCTTTTGTTAGTTTAGTGGCTATTAATTCGTACAAACTCAGTTCAGTCGTATGAAAAAGTATGATTTTTTTTTTAAAAGGAGGCGTGGCACCCAACCCCACCCATAAACCTAACCTTCATCGGGGGATGAACAAATCGTGCTAAAATGTACAAATGAGATCGACTCATGAGTTAGCCACTAAATCAAAAAGTTACGAATCAGCGTGAGATAGCGTTGGTATTTTTCATGGTTTTTTTTCTTCATGTACGCACCTGAGAAGTCGAGCTCATAGTTGAATCTGCCTGCACTGAAGCTCATGATGGCAGTGGAGTCTTGCTGATACTGAGCTTCAATATCTTGACTTGACACACTGCACTTTCCTCGAGATCCACCCTATATAATCATAAAGTACATGTTTATGGCGCACAACCTCGAAGGCGCAAACTCTAAGCACTGTTGTGCATGAATAGAGAAAAGCAGACACATTAAATAATGTTTTCTCAATAGAATTAAAGGGATAGTTTGCCAAAAAATAAAATTAATTCATTTACTCTCTGTCAAGTGGTTTCTGTCTTCTGTTGAACACAAAATAAGTTATTTTGAAGAATGTTGGTTGCCCATTAACTTGCATAGTAGGGAGAACAATTACTATGAAAGTCAATGGGTACCATCAGCCAGCAGAGTTTAACTTAAAGAAACCCAAATAGGTTTTGAACAAGTGAAGGACGAGTAAATGACAGAATTTTCATTTTTTGGGTGAACTGTCCCTTTAACTAATAAATATCATATTAATTCATTTAGAATCGCAAAACATTTTTTTCTTTTTTTCAGGTTTAAGTATTAAAATGAGGCATTGTTTCATTAAACATGCTATTTTGCAGATTAGCATGTTTAAGTCAGGTTCAAAATTAGTATATATATTTTTTTTGATATATTAGGGTCAAAGATTTTTAGAAAGGGGATTTTGGAAATCTCATTTTATCACTCCATGATCCAGAAAATACACAATTACACATGTAAAATGAAATGCTGTATATAATCAGAATTATGTATTGAATTATGTATGAATTAGTGCTGTCAAATGATTCATCAAAATGAATCGTGTCCAAAATAAAAGTTCATATTTACAAAACATATGTGCATACTGTATATTTTTGTGTATAATAATATATCCATGACTATTGTATAGAATATACATAATATGTATATAATACAAAAATTATATATATAAATACAAATATATATATGTAAACATATTTTTGGGTATTTTTTGTAAAATATGTGTATGTATTCATAAATATATACATAAATATACACAAAAGAAATGTATATATTATATAAATAAAACACTTGGATGTGATTAATCATTTTACAGCACTAGTATGACTATATTCCAGTGTAAAAACCTTCAGAATATAGACATGAATAAATTGCTTTTAGAACATGTATTGTAACAGAAATCTTCAGATGCAGATTGATTTAAGTGCATTAAAAGAGTATTTCAATGTTTTCCACCCTATAGGTCTGTGTTAAGTTGTTCTTTATGACCCTTTAATTGAATGTACTTGTTTGGCGGTAACTTGCTAATCCATTCCAAGTAACAGCATCCATTCATTTTAACTGTTGCCTTTTTTGGCACGGTTGTTTTTTAATCTACATCATGTTAGAGCATAGCATTTCATGACTGTTTAACAATACATTTGGAGGAAGTTTTGTAAATGTTCATTTACTTTAGCATAATCCTTCCATTTGCCATCCATGTCTTTGAACTGCCAGCGAGCTTGTGACAATGCACTGTGAAAAAAACACATATAAAACACAAATAAATTTGTATATTTTTCAAATATTTTTTTTGAACATATGTTTGGCTGGAATAAAAGAGGTTTTACACATTTTTAGAACAATTTTAAAGTAAATATTACTAGGCCCCATAAGATTTTTTTCAGTTGTCTACAAAATAAACCACTGTTGTCCAATAATCAACCTAACTTGCCTAGTTAACCCAGTTAAGTCTTTAACTGAATAATAGTATCTTGCAAAATAACTAGTAAAAGTTATTGGCGAAGATTTTCAAAATTAGTTATTAAAACTTTTTGAGGATGCCTATCTACAAGCATATGAAAGCTGCAAATTTATAACTGAGATATAAAGTTGAAATTCTTAAAAAGGTAACTAAGCATTATATATCAAGCATAAAAACTCTCAATTCAGACTTTTTTTCACAGATCTTCTCACAGATTTTTTTCTAGACTGAATTTTAAGATGTAAATTAACAAATGCCAGTTTGAAAATTCGAAATTGCAAGACATACAAATCTAGAATTCCTACAAAATAATTCTGTGGCATAATTAATTTGTATATCTTTTATTACTGCACCCATACTTGTTTGTCTGCTGGCTTCCACTGGCAATTCTTCTGACTGTTCTTCTTGTACCAAGTCTATCGTTTACTTGATACATTCCTGTAGACATACATTTCAACAATACAGTTATGACATATGCAGTACCTGTGTGTTTGCATTCCTTTCCAAACACAGTCAAGGCCTTAAAGTTTCAACCTTTAACACTCCTTTCTTCTTATCAGAGGTTCTCTAGCCAACATTTCATAATAAAAACCCTCTGTTTATTAGTCATGTTAGCAGAACACAACAGACTTCTACATATTATTTTTTCGCCCTCAAGGAGCATGTTTACATTCACACCAATATGCTAATAATTCTCAAAAATCTACAAAATTTTCCTGATTTACATGCAAACCAAAAACCTGCCAATGCAAGTAACGTACATTTTAATGTGCATTGAATTAACATGTGCAATTTAATTTCTATAAATGACTGAAGATTAATGCTGTTCAAATATATGTTACTCTTTATATTCAAAATATACAGTATATTTTAAAAATTTCTACATTTCAAATGCATCATTAATATTTAAATGGTGTTATATTCTCTTGTGTTCAACAAGAGAAAGAAAACCAAACGCGTTTGACCAAAGGGTCAGTAAATGATGACAGAATTTTCATTTTTGTGTCAACTATCCCTTTAATAAATCAAAATTGCGAAATATAAAAATCCAAAATTAAGCTGTGATGATTGATTTATAAGCTGTTTATTACTCTGATTAAGGAAAACGGATTAATGTATTTACATGATCATTGTCGGATTAAGCATAATCAAGCTAAGAACATGCATGTAAACACACTCAATGTACTTTAAAAGTCTTAATGTATATTACCGCCAAAGTAAAGTGTGTAAGAGAATCTTCTGGCAGTGAAGGAAACTTGGCACTGAGGGTTGAGCTGATACAACCTCTCGATTTCTGCACTGTCCAGCGAACATCCCTGAGAACACATAAACACACACACTGTAAAAACAATGAACTGATAGTATAAACATGTTCTTTTCACGTGAAACAGTCCCTCCAGGATTTTGTGTTTCTGACAACACTTCTCAGTTTTTATATGTTTAAATAGCCATCAAACAACACAAAACCATCGTGAGAATGCAAAACAAAACAACAACAAAATCCAGCTTGGTTTTACTTAGCGGCTCAAACTGAAATTTAGAAACTTTTGCTAATGTAAAAATTTGTTTATTTCGAATTTTTAAGTCCTTCATGTATTTAATATGATATAGTAGATTTGATATAGGCTTCATGTAGGCTCTCAGTGTTCCCTGCACCAGACACTCACATCTCCAAAAGGGTGAGTCCAGCCTTTGGAGTATTGGAGGTATTAATACCAAACCACATGACCAAAACAACATTTTAGATGTTTTACAATGTGGTTGGACCACTGGTTTGTCCATTAATACAATCCCATCGCACCCATTTTTATCATCACATGTCTCTTAAAACAAAACCGCATTACTTTTTTAATGCGCATACTGAAATGTATTCAATAAAAGTGTTTCCATCGTAGTTTATGCACTTTTTTATCAGATAAAAAGTTTATCCAACTGATTTGTGCACATAGGTTTATTTTATATGCACTTGTAAAATTTATGCGCATCTTGCCGTTTTCATTAAGATACAATATTATAAAATGCGCATAAAAATAAGTGGTTGGAAACATAGAGAGGCAGTGTGCTTCATTTAACCTCATTTCTAAGTCGCTTTGGTTAAAAGTGTTTGCTAAATAAATAAATGTCAACATTCACTTTATATAAACAGAAAAAAATTAAAAATGCTGTCTGTATATTTTCACTGCAAAGCAACACAAGAAATGTCACAAATATTGCATCAAATTGAAATAGGCAGCTGCAAAATCAGTGGTTTTAGACACAAATGGACTGATTGAACATTTAAATTGGTATAACTGGATTTGGTTGTGATTTAGTGAACTCACTGGTCTCTGGTACTCAGTCCAAATGCCCTCATCCCCCATAAACTCCCAGATGAAGTGAGAAGAGGAGTTTGATGGGTTTGCAGAAGGAGATGCCAGAGTTGGAGAACTGCATGTGATGAAAAGAAATCAAAACAAAGATATAGATGGTTCTTTATCATTGTAAAGATTTTTTAAAATCTTTCATAAAAAGTGAACAGGAGGAATTTATAAAAGAAAATGTTTTTTTTTTTTTTTTTTTAAGAAAAAGGAGTGTAATATATTGTGATTTAAGAATGTAGTAAATAGTCAAATCTATCTTAAATAAATTGTTGCATTAATATTATGTAAGTATGGGTTTACGGATAATTTAGGAAATTCAGTTGTTGGCATTTTCATAAGAGTTTGAACACTCTGAAAGCTTGTGTTTGGCATGGAATTGCAACTTATTAATTAAAAATGTTTTCCCCTGCCAATTCTGCTTCTATCTTACAATTTTGGGGCAATTTTCTTGCAATTTTGAGTTTACATCTGATGTTCAGAATTTCATTTTAAATCAAATCTTTCCCTTTTTTTATCTTTAAAATGTGTATTCTGAGGTGGAAAATGTTCTTTATAAATTTAAATAAGAATAATTAGACTTTAAAAAAGTGTGATTTAAAAAATGTTTAAAACCATTCTTACATAAATTATTTTTACAAAACAATCCTGCATTAATTTGAATATTGTCTTGAATGTAAATACTGTGATTTAAACATTTTGCAGAGCTATTCTTACATAAATTCCTAACTTTAATTGTAAGAACAATTTTATAAACCATTTCTACAACCACAAATCAGAAAAAGTTAATTAAATTTAAAAAAAAGAAAGTAGTGATTTACAAGTTTACTTTGTCTTATATTTCATTGCAGACAATATGAACAAAATATTTCATGTTTTGTCTGGTTAACTTCATTTCATTTGTAAATATACATTCTTTCCTGTCATTCAGACCTGCAACACATTCTAAAAAAAGTTGGGACAGGAGCAATTTAGGGCTAGTAATTAGGTAAATAGATTAAGTAATGTGATTTGAAACAGGTGATGTCAACAGGTGATTGTAATTATGATTTGGTACAAAAGCAGCATCCAAGAAAGGCCTAGTCCTTTAGGAGCAAAAATGGGCAGAGGATTGCCAGTTTACCAACAAATACTTGAGAAAATTATTGAAATGTTAAAAAACAACGTTCCTTAAAGAAACAGAAAGACAATTGGATATTTCACCTTCAACAGTGCATAACATAATTCAAAGATTCAAGGCATTAGGAGGAATTTCAGAGTGTAAAGGACAAGGGCTCAATCTTAAGCCGAACACCCGTTATCTCCGATCCCTCAGGCTGCGCTGCATCAAGAATCGTCATTCATCTATAAGTGATATCACCATATGGGCTCAGG
The DNA here is from genome assembly GCA_903798115.1 of Danio jaintianensis. Lineage (NCBI taxonomy): Eukaryota > Metazoa > Chordata > Actinopteri > Cypriniformes > Danionidae > Danio > Danio jaintianensis. The sequence continues at coordinate 741,595 of CAIGQV010000785.1, read as the reverse complement.
ACTACTTTGGCAAACCTTTGTCAAGTACTGAAATACGTAGTTACATCCACAAATGCCAGTGAAAACTGTACTGTGCCAAAAGGAAGCCTTATGTTAACAGTGTCCAGAATCGCCGTTGACTTCTCTGGGCTTGGAGGCATCTGGGATGGACATTACACAGTGGAAACGTGTACTGTGGTCAGATGAATCAGTATTTAAGGTATTTTTGGGAAAAATAGATGCCGTGTGCTCCGGATCAAAGAAGAAAAGATTCATCCAGACTGTTACCAGCAACAAGTCCAAAAGCCAGGGTCTGTCATGGTATAGGGTTGTGTCAGTTGCCTTGGCAAAGGTAACTTGCACTTCTGTGATGGCACCATTAATGCTGAAAAGTACATAAAGATTTTTGAGCACAATATGCTGCCTTCTTTTCCAGGGACGCCCATGCATATTTCAGCAAAACAATGCAAAACCACATTCTGCACAGATTACAAAGTCCTGGCTGAAGAGGATACAGATACTTGACTGGCCTGCCTGCAGTTAAAATTACACCTAAAACACATCACTTGGTGTCTTCAGTCCCTAAACGTCTTTGTGAAGTGTTGTGAAAAGGAATGGCAATATTACAAAGTGGTAAATGCTTTACTATTACAACTTGTTTTTAAATGTGTTGCAAGAACCAAAAATAGAATGTGTTTATTTTGAAAAAACAAAACAATAAAAGTCATGAGAAACACATTAAATAATGTTCGTTGTATTGTCAAAGTAAATTTAGAAATCACTACTTTCTTTTTTTATTTGCATTTTCTATACTATCCCAACTTTTTCTGACATGGGGTTGTAAGTAAACTCATGGGCTGGGTTTAGAAAGAGAATTTAGCAGAGATCCTTAATACAGAAAAACATCAATAAAATATTTTGATAACACTTCACAATATACAATCAGCATTAGGTTATGCATTACCTGTCATCAACCAACAATAAACCAATTAGCTGTTACAGTATCAGATAATATTTTTTTAATGTTAATGCAAATATTTTTACATACAATCTGCATTTACATTACATATATTTTTTTAAACAAACATTTTAGACATATTTGTAAAGTGACTTTCTTAATAATGTAGACACTATGACAATAAAGACTTCCATACATAAATGTTGCTTTCAATTTAAGTACAAATGGTTTTACAAAAACGTTTTTTCAACAATATGTACATTGAGTTCCTGAAGACTGTAAGCAGGATATGATATAAAATCATCCTAATATGAATTATTGCCCTTAATGCAAAAATGTGATTGGATTTACAAACAGTAACTTATAAAGACCCATTCTAAACAAAACCAAATCTAAGACATTTATATCACAAATAGAACTAATGAAATGATACCTGCTTTGAAAACTGTTGTTAATCGATACGATTGTGTTGAATTTTGGCCGTCGTCTCACTTTCCTCGTCATGTACGTGGAGAGATTGGTTTGAGTCATGGCTAAAACATGTAACAAAAAGGTTTTTATTAACTCAACGCAATCTTATGGCAAATTCATATTAATTTGTACAATCTCATTCATACGTTTTAGTATGATTTGGTCATCCTCCCAATGAGGGGTCGGTTTAGGGTTAGGTTTGTTTTCATATGAATGAAATCAATTAGCCCCTTTTCTGGGTAGTTACATTTCCCTGTGAGATCAATTAAAATTTCAACAATTTTAAGTTTTTTTTTTTCATGTGTAAAGATCAGTCTATTTTTTCCAATTACCATTAAAGTCCACGTTGTAAGTCATATTTCCTACAGTAAACTGAACTGAGCCGCTTGGGTTGCTGTTAAAGTGCTGCTCTATAAAATCACTGCCAATCGAAGATGTTCTTCCACCCCATCCCTGCAGAAATTACAGATATTAAAACAAAAATAAAGACATTAGAGAGATGTTACATTATATATATGTGCTGGTTTAGTTGATCACTGCATAGTTTCAAATGCACACACTACTGGTCAAATGTTTGGGATCAGTACGATTTTTAAATCTCTTTAAAAGAAACATATTTTACTCAGCAAGAATGTTTAAAACAATTTTTTTTAAATACAGTAAAAACTGTAAAATTGTGAATGTAAAGACATTTATAATGTAAAATTATAGATTTTATTCAAATAAATACTGTTGTTTTTAACTTTCTTTTCATCAAAGAATCCTACAAATAAAATGTAACCAGCTTATTGAAAATATGTGCCCAGGGCTACTATTTTGAAAACTGAGAAATATGTACACTGGACTATATCTTCTAGCCATTATTGTTTTCCCAAATCTACTAGAGGCCACTGTGTACATTTTTGACAATATCTAATATGTTACTGAGTCACCTTTTCTCATACGTGCCATTTCTCATAAATCTACCAGAGCCTGCAGCCATATGTACCCGAAAGCACATATTTCTCTGTTCTCAAAAATGTATTCCTGAGAACATTTTCCCAATGAGCCTGTGTTGGGAATGTTTTCGACATTGATAATTTTTTTTTTATTATCAATCAATGATTGAGAACCAATAATATACAATCATAACAGAACGGCAGATTAGCAAATTACAATGATTTCTGAAGAATGAAACTGAAATAATGCTGAAAATTCAGCTTTAAATCACAGGAAATACGGTACCAACATTTGATGACTAGCTTAAAGAGCTTGTAAATATAATACAAATAGAGAGACTGTGATTTATAATAAATAACATGAACCTGTTCAAAAAAACTTGGAAACCTATACTAGACCAACTGGGAATATGATCATGCATTCTAACCCTGTGTTTTTATATACAGTATATTTCTTTATCCTCAAAAGTTTAAATTATTTTTCTGTTTGTCTTTTTGTATAATTCTCTGTGATTGTTATCTTACTGGATATTCTTATTATTAATTTTTTATATCCACTTTTGTGTCTTGTATGTAAGGGATCTATACCCCTACTTCTGATTTAACGTGTTCCTTGAATTGTGGTTTAACAGAAAACTAACTAAATATCTGGAATTAATAAAATTTGAAACTGCATTCAACATGAAAGCAGTTCATTTAAATTATAATAATCTTTTAAGATTCTACAGTTTATACTGTATTTTGATCAAATAAATGTAGCCCTGATGAGCAGAATAGGCTTCTTTCAAACATTTTTTAAATAAATCTACTTATTCCAATCTTTTGAGAGGCAGTATAAGCACTCACCTGAGATCCATACTCACACCAGCGATGGTTATCTTTGTAGTACCAACCAACTTCCTGCTTCTGGTTTTGGGACAGAAGTGTGTTACGCCGTATAGCGAGATTATCATCAGGTCCGTCAGCTGTCATTTCATCAAAGTCAATGTAGACAGCCCTGTGTAATCAATAAAAGGCTTAAAGGAGTAGTTAACTCAAAACTGAAAATTCTGTCATTGTTTACGCACCCTTCACTCATCACAAACCTGTCTATCCTTTTAATTTAGTTTAAAACATTTAAATATATATATATATATATATATATATATAAAAATAATGTTATGTTATTTTTCATTTGACCTTTTCATGGTGTGGTGAAAAGTTCCAAATCCACATGCCATTCAGTGAAATAGCAAAAATAAATAAATAAATAAATGTAGTGAATTTAAGTGATTAAAATTTACCGGTCAAGCTGTTTGACATTGATGGTTGATAGCCTGCAATAACTGAAGTAAAAATGTTGTAATCCAGGGTTAATGTTTCTATACCTTTCTTAATGGGTACTGATTAGCACTGACAAATGTTTGTTAAATGTAAAAATGATTATTTAAACTCATTTAATTGGGTTTGTGATTGTAATTATAGTTACATTTAATTTAATTAACACATTTTCATATTTGATCCACATGCAGTCAATATATATAGATAATATTCAACTAAAATGTTACTAGTAAAATGATCTGTAATCTTGATGAAGAACAACGTACCCTATATTGAGGTTGATCCTGATGCCATTGGCTCCTGGCTGACAGTAATGGGTCTCAATGACAAAATCATTAATGATATAAACCCACTGATTGCCATTAAACAGTTGCCACTCATAGTGATTACCTGATGATTTAAATGAAGGGATGAATGACTGAATGAAAGTAATGAAATAAAAGAGAACAAATATTTATTCAATTAATATGGAACCAATCTGGGATTGGTTGGGAATAAACAAACAAAACAAAAAAAAAACTTTTTTGTACATTCACAGTATAAGCCAACAAACTTACTTGTAGCCATGTTCGTAGATAATGTCATCTTTCGAAGGGTACCTTGGATAAACATTTTGATTGTAATTTACGGGGAGACGAGACAGGCAAAAACACAGCACACTTTTGAGATTGAAATAAAATGTAAAACATTGAAGTTAAAAAATTTCTATTTCAATTGAAAAAACAAACAAACTATGGAGTGCTAAAAGCTTCCCTCTGTAAAAAAAATGTTATTCCTTATAATAATAAAACTTTTGTCAATAAAAAAACAAAAAACAACTGACTTTGGCTACATACAATGTCTAGGTTTTTGTGTTACACTGCAAAAATATAGGATTAGTTACTTACAAATGCTAGTAAACATGTTGCTTTAAAAGTGACAAGTTGACTTTATTTCATTTTTATAATTATGGACATTTACTCAACAATTTTAAGGCATTGCGCTTACTTTTTAAAATAAAGTCAACTGATCAATTTATTTACAGTATAAATATGTATCGAGCACATATTTAACGAATCAATGCCCCATTTGCTGCATACTGGAACACAACATTTTATAAAAATTGTAATACAAAAAAACAAATGTTTGCAATTGTCAATGTAGTCAATCAACATGGCAATATGGTAATAATTGTTAGTTATTTATATTTTACTCAGTTCATCTGCCACATTTTTTCAGTTATGTACATTCTCACAACATGTCATCACAGTGAAAAACTATTCTGGATCAAACTGTATCTATTTACAATGCTTCAAAAAGGAAAAACAGAATAACTTACCTAAAGCATAGCGCTGATCATTTGGTGATTCAGATATCTTTAAGGTGTTAAAAATGTCATAACTCCTCTAAATACACCTTCATAATAGAAATTGAAAAAAACAAATAGACATAAGTGGACTGTTCATTATGAATCTCAGTTCTAGTAGATTTTTGTACAATGGTAAACTTTATAAAATTAAGTAACACTGAAAAGCACGGTTTCATCTCATGCTTAATGGACTGGGAAATATGCTGGAAAAACCCTTTAGCACCAAAAACAAAAATCAGCCATGGTTTTATTATAGTAAACGTGTATAACCACTTTTTTTCTGGCAGACTGACCATTTGACCACAATTTAACTACAAACACAATGGCTAAACTAATGCTAAAAACCATGCTAATTAGTGGTTTACACAACTACAAAATATGTAGTAAAATCATGGTTTTGTCAGGTTGACAATGACAAAGCTTGTACATGCTTTAAGGGCATGAAATCATGCTTTTGACATAATTTTTGATAAGTAGGTTATCCATTACTATCTAGAAAGTCGCGATAGCGTTTATAGCCCCAACCAAATATGCCACTTTCACTTATAGACATTATTTGCAATATATATTTCTTTCCTTAAAATAAAAGTAGGCCTACTGTATTATGGAAACACGACTGAAGGACTTCCCTTTGATTAAATGTACGACATGATGAATGCGTCACTGAAACAGCACACATAAGGTAAGACGACATAATGATTTCTGCGAGCTATTTGATTTCTTTCGACGCTCTCAGAGAAGTCAAGTCATAGAAATCTTAATGTAAAATGAAAGATTGGTATACTCACCAAACATAGTTCCTAGAATACGTGGACATCATAATAAAACGCGTATAGTCATGTTTCGTTAGAAACGATTTAAAGTTCTGTAGGCTATCGCTGTTTAGCGGAACCAGTTTCGCTTTCTTTTCTGGCTCATGGGAGGGCTGTTGTGGTATTTAATTAAACATCTGTTGTTGACAGTGAGACGTGTTTTGACTTCCCCCATTTTACCGTTGCGTGATGTAGGCCTATTGTATGTTTCTTTAACCTTGGGTAACTTTATATTGGTCACTTTATATAGGCACATAAGTAAGGGAAAACAACATCATAAAAGTATCACTGACATGGAATTCTCATGATAACTACTGGGACATTCCACCGAATGGGTAACATTTGCTTTTGTAATTTCTTAAAATTAAATGTATTTTGTTTATCTTTTTTTAACACTGTATCTAGCAACACACATATTTAACTGTTTGAAATGAATATTGGGCAATCTCAGGCACCTTTGTTTTATTTTTTACAACGTTGCAAAGTTGGGGAAGGATCAATTTTTCTCAGTCCTGTTACCAAAAATAAAGTTACTTTTTAAAAGGATGTTTTAAAAAATGTCAACTAATTATTATGTCTTCCACTCACAAAAGTGTTTATCTTTAAGAAATAGTTGGTAAAATGTTTTAATAATTTATATTTGTTACAAAAAATTCACTAAATATGTACACAAGGTGTATTTAAAGAAAAATGCAAAGCCATTTTTTAATTTTACAGGAGACCCAAAAAGCAAGATTAAAAATATTTAAGTCATGTAATTAAGTCAACTATTGGATAAATGATGAACATAACACAGACAAAAAAAAGAAGTCATTTAACTTAATTTTTTTAGAATTTTTTTTTTTTATAACAGTAATGAACACCCAGTAACAGGAATGAATATCCAGACACTCTGTGGATGTTCAGCTTGCTCTGGTGATAACTGTAGGTTGTGTGTAGGGGTGACAAGGTGTTTGAGGGCTTCTTTACGGGCTTTCTTTTCAGCTTAATCCCTTTATTAATCAGGGGTCGCCACAGCGGAATGAACTGCCAACTTATTCAGCATATGTTTTACGCAGCGGATTCCTTTCCAGCCGCAACCCAGCACTGGGAACCACCCATATACACTTTTTCACACTCATACACTATGGCCAATTTAGCTTATTCAATTCACCTATAGCCCATATGTTTGGACTGTGGGGGAAACCGGAGCACCAGGAGGAAACCAATGCCAACACGGGGAGAACATGCAAACTCCACACAGAAATGCCAACTGACCCAGCCAAGGCTCGAACCAGCGACCTTCTTGCTGTGAAGCGATCGTGCTACCCAATGCGCCACTGTGATGCCCTCTTTCCGATTCCTTCTCTAAATATTTCTGTCTCATCTCTGGGTCTGCATCATGTAATTTATGATAAAGTCGTTGCTTTTCTGCAGCACTTATAGGTGGATTGGCACTCTGGAAGTGTGGTAAATTGGTAAATATATAATACATGTGATACACTCACCGGCTTTATTAGGTACACCTTACTAGTAATAGGTTGGACCCCCTTTTGCCTTCAGAACTGCCTTAATCCTTCGTGGCATAGATTCAACAAGGTACTGGAAATATTCCTCAGAGATTTTGGTCCATATTGACATGATAGCATCACGCAGTTGCTGCAGATTTGTCGGCTGCACATCCATGATGCGAATCTCCTGTTCCACCACATCCCAAAGGTGCTCTATTGGATTGACATCTGGTGACTGTGGAGGCCATTTGAGTACAGTGAACTCATTGTCATGTTCAAGAAACCAGTCTGAGATGATTCGCGCTTTGTTTGGTACTATTGGACCCAAATTGGGCTAAGAAAATATCCCCCAAAATTGTGCTTATTTACTGTTTCGGTTCTATCAGCTGGAACCAGTCTGACCTCTGACATCAACAAGGCATTTGCGCCCACAGAACTGCCGCTCACTGGATATTTTCTCTTTTTCAGACCATTCTCTGTAAACCCTAGAGTTGGTTGTGCGTGAAAATCCCAGTAGATCAGCAGTTTCTGAAATACTCAGACCAGCCCGTCTGGCACCAACAACCATGCCACGTTCAAAGTCACTTAAATCACCTTTCTTCCCCATTCTGATGCTCGCTTTGAACTGCAGCAGATCGTCTTGACCATGTCTACATGCCTAAATGCATTGAGTTGTTGGCATGTAATTTGGCTGATTAGAAATTTGTGTTAACGAGCAGTTGGACAAGTGTACCTAATAAAGTGGCCGGTGAGTGTATATTTACAATATAAGTTATGGTAACTGAAACCTAAAAGATTCAGGTAAATCATCTTAAATAAAAAATTTTTTTTGCATTATTATATATGCACCAGAGAATGCAACTCACTCCTATTACTATTACTCAGTCCTGTTATGGCTTATATGAATAACAGGACTGAGGGTAACAGGACTCAGTTTTTAGCATATAATTATCAAATACATGCTAAATAACCACATGGCACACATGCTAATAGCATGAGGATATGGAGCAAGTTTTAGTGATTTATCAAACATATGTATTTTTAAAATGAATAAATAACATCTAAAAATAATTTAAGTAACAGGACAGTATGTTGAGATTAACCATCTCTCACACAGTTGAAATATCATCAAATATATTGAAAAGAAAATGAGAAGACTTCCCTTTGGTCTCCCCATTGCCTTTAAAGGATCTGGATGATGCAACTTCCTGTTGAAAATAAGCCTTATGGAATGTTCCAAGTTAATCAGAGGGGTAAATGTGTTAGGGTAACAGTAATGAGTGAAAACCTGGGGACATGACTAAAATGTGTATTTTATTAAAAATGTTATGAATTTTTTTTTCCTTTTAAAAATGGGAAATCATTAATTGGATAAAAAACTGCATGTAAATGCAAAAAAAATAAATTTTGTAAGGATTTTAAACACAATATATACAAATTATAGAAGCAGGGAGTGGGTACATGCAACAACTGCTATTTTTTAGTGTTCTACATAGTTTTTAAAAATTATTTTAATTATATATTCTCAATTTTGCAGTTTGTTAAATTTGAAGACACTTTGATTATTACTAAAATGTATTTTCATGCATTTTTATACATTTAATATTCTGGGGACATAAATGTTACCCATTCGGTGGAATGCCCCTACTGAAAAAAAAAGACTTTTATTTTGAGTAATTTAACCCTTACAATTACAGTTTGTTCTACATGCTATTGTTTGTTGTTTTTATTGCTGTCTTGGATTAGTCAATGATAAAAAACGTTTGATGCATTACAAATTTTTGTGCAGTGGCATACAAATTTTTCAGTATATTCATACATAATATACAAACTCCTATCCATACCAACCCACATAATTATATTTACATAATTTTAATTAATTTATCCTGCAGTACTAAAAAAGCAGACAACAGGAAAGACTCACAAATATTACTTAAAAAAACAATTGAAGCCTTGCTAACAAAATAGATTACCTATTGTTTACCATGATTAAATAAATATTGCAGTTTTTATAGGTTACCCACTGTAAAATGTATTTATGAAATAACATTTATCAAATGTATGTGTGGAATTTCTAATCAAGCAGTACTTTTGTGTGGAAATTGTTAAATTGTGTTTAAGATATGTAAAACGCTTGAAATAAGCCAACATAAAGGAGTCTGCATTTTTTATTTTCAAACATAGTAAATATAATGCAATTGAGATGTGATCGGAAAACATTGAAAAACATGTTATTTAAAAAGAAAAGTTAATTGCATTAGTACATTAGTAGTAATGAGTTTGTTTGTTAAATAAGGCCTCATTTATCATAAATTTTAATTAAGTAAAACATAGACCACATTCATACACCACAAACTCTTGCAATTCTTTTATTAGTTTTAATTAAACAGTTCAGTTTATAAGCAAAAACCCGGTTCACCTACAATATTGTCTTAGTCATGTAATGTTAATTCATTGTAAGGTTTACAGACTTTAACGTAAAAAATATGCTGCAGTGAACGCTATTGTAGATGATATTGCATGCTCGATATTCACACAATGTTATTGCGTGTAACCCTGATGCTTGTAACAAATCTGCCTCTGCATTAAAGTTAAACAGATGTGGAAAAAATGGTCTCAAGCTAATTTGTAAACATTGATTTTTAAGCACTTTCTGTGAATAATAGCAAAAATATTCTCCATGATGAATATAATGATATGACACAAGGTAATAATAAAAATAATAGGATAGCCAAAAATGATAATGTTTCTTCAAGCTAGACAGAAAGCAAAGTTATACATCATTCAGAAAGCTTTCATACTTTTCTTGATATGGCAAGCAGCATTTCAGAAACATTCATAATAAGGTTTATCAAAACGAATTAAATATGAATTTAGACTTTGGTTTTCTGTTTCTCACAGGCAGTTTACCAAACAAGATTGCAGATGAAACATTCAAAATCATAATCACTAACATTCAAATTCAAAATCAATATATAAAGTTTGTGTTCATTTGTGAATTTGGATCCAGATTTTAGCCTTTGATCCACATTACACACGTCTGACCTTCCGTTCAGCCTTTGTTCTCTGGTTTATTTGACGCATCCCTTATTAAAAAAAAGACAAAACATATTCAGAAACCCTAACTTGCAATATGTGTCAAAGATGAGATGTCCCATTTTGGTTTCTGCATTAAATGTATAAAAGTGAGCATATATTCAAGGAAACCATATTAAATGGAAATGTCTATGTTCTAAATAGCTGTAGAAATTAAATGTCAAAACATATTGGTGAAATAATGTTCCATTGTCATCCAATGTACATCCAACAGATATATTTATGTAAAAATTTTACGTATTAAACCTATAATTTATTGAACATAAGTATAGTCAACATATATAATTAATGTGTTTTTAAAACGTTTTTGTTTAAAAAACAGTGGCACAAATCACAAATAATTTTTATTTAGGGGTCAAACAGTAATTGTTATTTAGTCTTTTAACATGCCATTAAGTGATTATTGTTCTAAATATTATATTTATGCTATACATAAACAGTTATTACACTGAGTGACATTTTAGTGTCTTCTAAAACACAAGGTAAAAATGTATATAGTTGAGGGCAAAATTATTAGCCTATGATTAGGTAAATATTTCTCAAGTGAAAGTTAATGGAGAAAGGAAATTTTCACAGTATTTCCGATAATGTTTTTTCTTCTAGAAAAAGTCTTATTTGTTTTATTTTGGTTAGAATAAAAGCAGTAAAAAAAAAAGATTTTAAGGTTAATTAGCCCCCTTAAGCAATATTTGTTTTCAATTGGCTACAGAAAAAAAACAATAACTTATGTATATTTGTTATACAATAACTTGCCTAATTACCCTAAATTGCCCAGATAACCTAATTAACCCAGTTAAGCCTTTAAACTGCACTTTAAGCTGAATACTAGTATCTTGAAAATATCTAGCCAAATATTATGTACTGTCATCATGACAAAGATAAAATAAATCCGTTATTAGAAATTAGTAATGTGGTGCTATGTATTACAAAACAACATGTTATTGTATTTGTTTTTTGCTGACATACTTCCAAAATCCAGAGTGTAGTTGTCTTCATTCACAGTAAAGTTCATGGTAGTTTGGTTCTTTTTGAAACATCTCTCAATATCAGCACTTGAGACTGAACAACCACCCTATTGAGAAACAATATCAAGGTAAACAATATTAAGATTTTAATCTCTCTGTGGCCATAAATACAGTACAGCCAGTGACAGTAATTATGGGATAATTTACATTCAAGCTATTATTATTCCAAACTAAACCCTTACAAAGAGAACAGGACTAGTATTAAATTACACTGAATGGTTTTATATTGCAATAATTACAAGTTGAATTTACACCATCCATTCGAAGGTATAATTAAAAGGACATGATTTTTTTTTTGTATATAACTTATATAACATACACTGTAAAATTCGAGTTTCCAGTATTTCATTATTTTAGCTGTATCTTTTCACAATTCAAAATTAAAAGAGAATTTGTTGCTTTATCATTACAAACGACAACCATGTGTTACAACAATATCTAAATATATTTAGCTTCTTATTGATTATTTGATTGGTTTGCTGTTCTCTCATTTTGTTGAGGCTGTTTTTTTGGTTTGTTTTTCTCATGAACATTAAAAAGCAAGCAAATAAACAAAATAAAAAAGAAAGTTATACCGTGTTCTTGAAGGTATGCCAATTATCTCTCCCATGAAACTGCCACTCTGGAGTTTTATTTGTTGAAGGATTCATCATGTTTTTCATTTGGGAGCTTATTGCATGTAATCTGTTCAGCGACAACATTGCAATAACGGTTATATTTGCACTTCTTTTACAAAATAATGCAAATCCATTTAAAATGTCTCTTCACGACCAATTCTATTTCTATAACTTGAAAATAAATAAGAAAGAAATTAAAGTCAGAAACAGAATATACAATAAAAACACACATTTGAATTACTTGTGTAAAGTAGGCACTATACTGTACATTTGAATAATCTAAAAAAAAAAAAAATTACAACATATTCTGTCATATAAGTTAGGGGACATGTTTTATTGCTAGAACATTTTTTAATTGCTTGTTATATTTCATTTTTCACTCTGTCATGCAAAAAAGGCAAACATGATTCTGGTGAGTAAACTATTTATATTTACCCTCCGCTGTTGGAGGGCTTATATTTAGGGCGGCGTCTGATTGTCCTCTTATGGCCTGTAGATACATTTCTCTGACGCATTCCTGGCAGCAGACAAATATTCATGAATGTGACCTGAATGTGAATGTGTTCCTGTTTAAATAACATGAAAAGAAATTCTGTGTGTTTATAAAACAAACCTTTAAAGCATATCTCATACTGTGTAGAGTCAATGGTCAATTTAACTGAACCATTGTGGTCTTTCTGATACTCCGTTTCCAGTTTTGAGCTCTGAATCGGACTGGATTTGCCCTATAAACAAAGTTGTAATTAAAAGATATTCATTAAAGACGAACAAACATAATATCACTTGCATTTTCATATTATATGGAATACCATGATACATAAATTACCTTTGACTAAAGCAGCCCTTATTATCATGATACTTTTACATGTTTTTTGTGTAAAATGGATTGCTTTTTCTTTTGTTATGTAAAGGTTGCATATGAAACTGCCTTTTATAATTTATAATACATTTTATTTATAGATCTTGTTTGGCTTGTGCCAAACTCAAACTTTCTATGTTAAAATATCCTTCATATTTCAGGTAAGGGTTATCAGAGCTAGGTAAGTATGCAAGTAAATAAATAAATAAATATTTGTTACAAAATAAACATTAACTTATCTTACAGTTACATGGTAAAGAAATGATTCTCATTTTCAATTAGTTTAAATTGTACTAAAATAACTTAAATGACTCAATAAATTAATGAAGAAAGAAAGAAAGAAAGAAAGAAAGAAAGAAAGAAAGAAAGAAAGAAAGAAAGAAAGAAAGAAAGAAAGA